>JANHGN010024146.1:6850-147985 GCA_024605025.1 Megaceryle maxima
CGCGCCGTCAAAATCGGTCGTGCCGAGGGGGAGCGTGTGGGGAGCAGGCGGGGGGGGGGGGGGTGGGCGGGGGGTTAAGCAGGGGGTAGGGAGAGAGGGATTGTCTGGAGAGTGTGTGAAAGACACATCTGACTTGGTAAACTCAGAGAAAGTTGAGAGCATCCACTGTCACATAAGCACTGTTCTTTATAGTCTTCTGAATAAGTCAGCAAGACACTCCTGCCTGCCACAGCCATGGGGATAGGCTGCCTGAGGGACAAAAGGCTTGGAGAAGGGGTGGCAGGTGAGGAGCAGCCTGCAAACTGGACCACTTGGGACATAAGGAATGTCTTGCTGAGCCAAAGCAGTGATTCATCTGGACCTGGACATTATCAGCAGGTGCCTTGTGGAGAAAGTATATGGGTCTTACTCCTCTTGCCACTAACCTTGTGCCCAGCATCCACAGACACTGGAAGAGGGGTATTAAAAGCTATATCTCTGCCTTGTCCCTGTGGTCTTTGGTGTGGGTTTTGGTAATTTTATTTTTTTTGTTTTGATTTTTTTGTTGTGTGTTTTGTTTGTTTCTTTGTGGTTTGTTTTATTTTTTAATTTACCATCCATTAATCTGTTTAATCTTATTTTGTTTCCTGGTGGCCTTGTGTTTTAATACTGGCTTACTACCACCCATATCCCAGCTGAATTTGTTGTTTTAACATCATGTCTGTGTAAGGGTAGAAAGGACTGTCTCTTTCATCCTTGTTCAGTGAAGAAGACTGGGTGTAGCAGGGTGTTCTCCATCATTGCAGTGTTACTTTCACCTTTATGACAAGTCTTGAACTTCAATCGCCTCAGTTGAGGCTGATTTTGCCACAGCCTGACAGCTGGAGGTTGCTGCTCTGTGTGGTGCTCTGTCATGTCCTGGGTGTGGGAAGCGGCCATGTGAACAACATCTCTCTGTCTTGCTCTAGTCCCATCTCTTGTCAGGCTTAAATTTCTCAGTTTAGGTAAGTGCTCCTGGAAGTAAGACACTTTGTAGCAGGGGTAAGTGTTCTTGCTGACCCAGCTTGTGATCTTTGCTCCTGCCTAAACTAAGGATCACTCTCTGACTTGGTGTCTTGCTCCCACCCAGGACTCAGTGGGCCCTTCTGATAGGGTACCTCTTCTGAGCCAGTACTCCAGGCAGAGGGATGAGAGATGGTGTCTGTCAGTGGACTGTTGTTAATCTGTGTTGACTCGATAGGTAAGCTCCGAGTGGATTGCTCTCCTCTGGGGAGACACTCATTCACAGTCATTAACCTTTATTTGGTTTGGCTTATTTACTCGGATAGCGAATTAGGTCAGATTGAAGAGCCTCACATTAACCTGAGCAATGGCCACTTGAATCTGGAGTGACCATGTCCACACAGAGGTTAGTGCAGTTTAACCCAATCACTTTAAAGAGGATGGATTTCCATCACTGTCCCTGGAGAGGTCTGTCCCTTGGTAGGGCAGAATAGTAGCAGCTTGCTCCTGGCAGGCAGTGCTTGGAAAGGGGAACCCAGTCCTCTTGCTCCAGCATCTTAATGCAGCCTCCCTCTTCTCTTTGCCCAGCTGTCCCCTGAATGATAAGCCTGGTTCTTGGTAGTGTGAGTATGAGTCTAAATGCTGCTTTAGAATTTGAGATGAAATAAAATGAGTAATATTAATTGCTGTAGTTAAACTGCTTTTGGTCTCTGTATAATTTTTACAGCTCTCACCATGCACAGGACAGAACGACGAGGTTCCCAAGAAGGGCAGAGTTAACTAGTGAAGCAATAAATCTCCTGCTCATTGGCAGGTGCTGGAGGGTCGTACTAACACTGTAACTTTGTCAGTCTTTGGCTGAGTAATAGTAAAGGATCAAAAAAGCAACCCCAGCACATGTTCCTCTGGGACTTGAAAATGGTTCAGCTGCAGCAGCTCTGACCCTGGCCCATTTGTTACAGCTAAAGCAGAGTTTTGTCTGGATTGTTTCCTTGCTTGGGAATGACTAGAGCTTCTGTCTGGTTGATAGTCTTCTGCACCATCAACTGTGTGTAAGACCTTTGCAGCTTGCCAAGGCTCCCTCTGTCTCTGCATTTATTTATTTATTTATTTTGA
Organism: Megaceryle maxima; assembly: GCA_024605025.1. NCBI lineage: Eukaryota > Metazoa > Chordata > Aves > Coraciiformes > Cerylidae > Megaceryle > Megaceryle maxima. The sequence continues at coordinate 8,948 of JANHGN010024146.1, forward strand.
TAGACCCCTTCACCTCTATCTTCCAAGGCTAATCTATCTAAGGACTGCAAGGTGTTAACATACTCCAGCAAGGTTGGATGAAGAACCACTCTAGATGTAAATTCCTTTTGGGATCCTTCCTAAATGCGCAGTAAACAAAGTTGCAGTATCAAAATGCTGGACAAAAAAAATACTTTGTGCCCTAATGTCTCCCCAGGCAGCAGGGTTTAATCTGCAACCGTCAGCTTGAAACAGCACACTACCATCCTTACTACACTTTGACACTGTTCAAAACCCTGTTGCTCCTTTGCAATGCCAGGTCTGATCAGCAGTGGATTTGCCATGAGACTGGTCAGTCAGGATCAATCTGATGCACTGGCCTCTGTCAGTAACTATCCCAGTGCTTAATGTTGCTGTCAGGACTCTAATATTAATTAATTGTGCTGAACTTCCAGGAGGAAAGGCTGCCTTGCAGAGCTCAGGCTGGGAGGAGTTTATCCTGTGACTTCTCAGAAGCTGAGGCTGACATTGTGCCTTTGATGCAATTTGGCCACCCTGAGCTGAGCCCAGCCTGGAGAGATGCCCTGGTGCAGCCCTGGGGAAGGCTCTGGTTTCTGGGTGGCTGGGATGGCTTTGCCCTTGAAGTTCATAATTTCCTTTGAGCATCTCCCCTGTGAGGAAAGGTGATTCTAATCCCTGCAGCCTATAAGAAGGAAGGGAAGGGAAGGAACTAGTGTTGCTGCTGGTGGCTGAGATCAGTGGGAAATCACAGTCACCCCTCAAAATGTGCAAAACACCAACTTTCCTGAAAGTGAACACTTGATGTGGAAGGAAATGAAGAAACTGATAATAGATATTACCTTAATGAATAAACAAATGTTTTAAAAGACGGACTCCTCATGCAAAGTGTTATTTTTAACTTAGTGGTAATTTGCATGCTAGTCAATTTACATACATTATATTTTCCCCTTCTGCATTGAGTTCCCCCTCCCCTTCAGTATCTCATTATAGTGCTGCTGGGACTGAGGAGCCAGTGGCTCTGGAGGGGATATTAATTTGCCCAACACATGCTGTGTAGGTTTTTATCACTCACTGCACATTGGACCTAGTGTCTTTGAAGTCGCTAGTGCCTCGAAGGGCCTTCTGCTTAAGGTAGTTGAAATAGAAGAGAAAGAAGGGGGGTGGGGGGGCTGCCTGGACGAGAAATGCATGAGGAAGAAAGGAGATTGTTCAGCTTATGTTAGTATGTCAGGGAAGAAAACGAGCACTGAGGAAACCTCTCTCCTCTGCCAGAGAGCCTGGGCATCTTGAGTGGCTGGTTGGCTGTTTTGCTGCTTGCTTGAGATGATTATGCCATCTTCCTGGGAACCACAGAGAAAGATGTTGGTGAGAAAGAACTGGACAGTGAGAACCTCAAGAGGAGGTGATGGGGTGGTGGAACAGCTGGTCTCGCCTGACTCTGAAGTAGTTTTGAGGTGGGGGTTGGCTGGCATGTGCTTAAAGATGTGTGGTAGGACACCTCATTGTGGTTTAGCGTGTGAAGATACTTGCAGGGACTTGTGAGGTGGCAGATCTCTGCTGCTGTGGGGGACACTGCCACCCTGTGCCTCAGTTTTCCCATGAAGGAGATTAATAAGGATTAATGATGCTGACTGCTCTTAGAGCTTTGGGATCTGCTCAGAGCACATGCTGATGGAGAGAAGGGGAACTGTTCTCCATGACCTGTATGTTAGTGTGAGAGATGTGTTGGTGAAAACATAGAGGCATTGTGACATCCTTCTGTCTTTGATAGACAGAGAAGTCATTTTGCAGCCTTGAGATCAGCTCATATGCTTTCAAAAGGCTGCTGATGCTGTGGAAAAAGCTTTTTGCTTTTGTACAGTGGAGCCTGGGGGGGCAGGGGGAGGAGGTGTGGTGTTTTCGTAGTTCCAAGTACTGCCCAAAAACCCTGGAAATGTGTTGAGGAAGGAATGAAAAAGAAAAATTCTTTCAATTAGTACAGCATTTTTCATCCAGTTCTGGTTGCAATCAAGAACATTCTTCTGAGCTCAAGTGTTTCTTTGAATGAGGCTTAAAAAAAAAAAAATTCGTCTGGGGAAATGAATAGGGGTAGTGACCCAAGTCTAATCTAGACTGATAGACTGTAGAAGATATATCTTCACCAAGTAACAAGGTACCTTCCCTCTTCCTATGTAAGTCTAGTCTTAGCCAAAACTCCTGTAGTGTGGCAATTCAGGAATAAATGTCAGCAGCTCCTCCATGCCAAGAATATTTTGATGTCAGCCGATAGAATAAATGTTTCTGATAAATTGATGCAAATAGGATGCTGGGATCAGGGGTGAGATCAGTGCTGGATACCTCTGATCTCATGCAATTTCCATGCTTTGAGGGTACCAAGACATCACACAGCTAAGGGTCTTGGGCAGGTAACAGGTGACCTACCTCACCCTCCTTGAGAAAAATTTAATATAATAGCTCCACATAAATACCATCAAAGGGACATGAAGAGCATGGCATGCAGAAGGTTTTTTTCATTTAGAGGGGATGTGAATATGCATACCCTGGCAAAGCTTTGGGCTGTGTGCAGTCTCAGCTCAACAAAAGAGCTCACGCCCTTCTGTGTGTGTGGCAGTGTAGCAGATGAGGGGCTGAGAAAAGTGTGTAAAGTTAAATATCTCACTCCAGATAGTGATCGTGGCTACCCAGGGGAAAAAAAAAAAAATCATGATACTTGCTGGAGGGTGATCAGGTTTATTATAGCTGGGAGCCATGGGACCAGCACAGCTAGTTTCTAGGTCCTTTGGATCAGAGGTAAGTGGTGAATTGAAGGAGAGGTGCCTGAAAAAATGCTGATCTTTGCCGAGAGTTGTGCAGTGCAGATGCTCCCAGCCCTGGCCATGGACTGGCAGGGTGTGATGGAGAGGTCTGTGCTGTTTGCACTGGCCTGGATGCATGCTGGAGATGCTTGGTTGGAGACGTTCCTCTATTGGGTGTGCTACAGTGGAGTCTGGGCCACCTCCCCAGTTCCAGAGGTGTCCCACTGCATGCTGAGTAGCATTGTGGTTGCCTTTGCAGGGGCAAGCCCACCTCTGACCCTCAAAACATCCCAGGAGCAGCCTGAGCTTGCCACCTTCAGTTAGAGCAAGTTCATCCTGCCCTCTTCTGAGTGCTGCTTTTCAGAGGGAATATTGTGAAATGTGTCCTTCAGAGGCTGCCCTGCCACACCGGATATGGTAAGAGCTGCCGAGTGAAGTATCTGGCTCCGTTCCCTCCTGGCTGGCCCCACTGGCGGGATTGTTTCCACAGCAAGAGAACAATACCTCTTCTTCCATCCAAGAAACGTTTATTACATGATACGTTTCAGATGTCTCTTCAGGGAGGAGGGGTAAAGTGAAGGAGAAATAGATCTCTCTTTTTTTACGGTGGTGCGGCATGATCCGTCCCGTAATGGATTAATTATCCCTGCGCTGGTGGGGCGAGGGAGGGGATGTTCAGAGCAAGCGCCAGGGTTGCCTTCCAAGTAGAGCAGACATGGATATTTTTGGCCTCCTTTTCACAAAATAAAAGTGGCAATTAATTAATTGGGAAGCTTTTGAATTCATTATAATTCCCTCTCTCTCCTGCTTTTCCCCTCTGATTGCATGAAATGCAGAGAAAGGTAAGGAGTTTAGGAGCCTATTGTGCTGCTTTTTCCCAGCCTTTGTCAATCTCCCTGCTTGCTCTCATACCTCTGTCTCCTTTTCTCCCCCTTTAAAGCCCTCAGAGGTCAGAAGCATTTCCCGGTTTTCCTTTGTGTGCCCTGAAGGAAATGGTCTGGGCCAGATTATCTGCCGGTATAAATTGGCACTGGTGGACAGATTTTGCCAGCTGAGTATTTCACCACACTTCTGGAAGCTCCCTTCCATCTGTCAGATGGTCTAGAGTAGAGAACCATCCCTCTGGGCCTACTCCTCTTCAGCTGTGGAAGAAGGCATGGGATTAATACTGACAACTGCAAACACTACCCAGGTAGAATATAGAGGCTCCAAAGCCCATGAGGTAAATGCTGTTATGATGCCATTTCCCTGTTCTTTCTCATTTTTTATTTCCACCTAGCCAAGCTGCAACTCAAGCAAGAAATATAAATCCTGCTGTCCCTTGACTCCATCTGCTCATGGAGCTGAAGAGATATAAAACATGTAGCTGGAGTGAGCCAGTCCATTAAGGAGTATTCTGCAGAGCAGGGTGAGTTAGAGATGGAGCCAGGGATTAGAGGACATGCAGGAGCAATTGCAGCCACTTTGAACAAAGAATGGCTTCTCTGAGGAACCTAACAAAAACTACCTTTCCCAGGGACAGAGAATGGGAAAAAAAAACTCTTCTCAGAGCTATAGGTCCCATTTCTTTTAAATTGTTGAGACCTAGAGATAGGCTGGCGGGAGGTGTTTTCAAATGAACATCTCTCTGGACGCGAGGAGTACTCAGCTGAAGATCTGTGTGCTTTCTGGAGGCATGGTGCTGGTTCATGCCTGGATAATAACCCAACTTTCCGTAGGAAAGCTTCTGGACATCCCAGACTAGAAAAATTCTTGAGGCATAGTTGCTGATGTTTTATTTCCCCTCAGATCAAGGAGAGGATTTGACCCTTCATTCAAAAGTGAACCCTGACCATGGAGCTAGGAGTTAATACCCCAACCGTGATCTCTCACCTTACTCAGCCCTGTGAACATTTGACACAGTTGGGCTGAAGGTTAAATAAACAATACAAACCTCAAAAAATCCCCTGTCAGAGCCACCACCTGGTGCTTTTTTTTTTTTTCACCTTTGTGATGTGTTTTTTTTTTTTTTTCCCTCTTTTAATGAAAAAAAGTGTTCTGGTGATCAGGGAAGCAATTCACGGTATCTCAGAAAACCTGTTTTATTCTTTTTTGTCTGACTCCTTGGTGTGCTCGTGTGTTGTTTGCTGGTCTAGGTAGTGGGTGGGAGTTTGTGGAGTGAGAATGTGAAACTTCTCCCTCTCCTGTGTTGGTCACAGCTTAGAAGGATGGGTTCTCCTGGCTGTATCTTTCCAAGTTGCAAAATAAATAATGGGGATATGAAGAGATGCTGTCCAACTCAATGTTGCATTTAAACGTTCTTGATTGTCTAAAGAGTGGGAAAGGCTGTTTTCAGGAATAGGTTGCCTGGTGTTCTGCCTAAAACCAGGTTTAATGATGCATCTGTTCTTTTACTGCCCTCTTCCTAACTGCTCAGCTTTTCTCTAGAGCTGGGTGACAAAAGGAAAATTGTGTCCTGATGTGTTTGTTTGCATTCTTAAGTGAATTTACTTGGGCGATATTCCCAACCTTGCCCTGGTATCTTTCCAAGAACTTTCAAGCAATGAGGTTTTTTACTGTCAGGAAACAAACAAAAAAAAAGTCATGAAAAGCAAATTTCAAAGTTACATTTGCAGGGTTTTTTTTTTTTTACCACTATTGATACCTGCAGCGCTAAAATATCCTGACATGGTCTTTAAACAGATTGGAGAAGATTTTGATGAATAATGAATTGTGATTTATTTGCCTTCTGGTTCTGGTTGAACTCTTAAGGATCTTGAGTTTTTCTTTGTAATCATGGGGCCCAGAAATGGATTTTCCCTAGGTCTGAAATGATGCGTCTTTTTAGCTGAGTTTGCTGAAATGCAGATGTTTGTCCCTTGGCATTTCTGTAGATGTTTAAGTATGGTCCAGTTTGGACCAAAAATGGATTTTTAAAGTGTCATGTCGTGTGTCCCCCCCCCAGTCTTGCTATAAACAGGCAATTCTAGAAACAAATATTAGCCAAGGTATGATGTTATATTCCTCAGATTCTGCTGCCACTCTATGTAACAATCATTTTTGTTTAGCTTCATCTGTACTGGTAAAGGTTTTTCAAGGATCACAGACTGGAAGATGTCAGGTGAGAGGGGATTTGGGAAGTCTTTAATCCAATATCTTGTTCAAAGCAGAATTAGTTTTGAGACTGGACCAGGGTTTGAAATCCTCCAAGGATGGAGACTGCACAGACTCTCCAGGCAATCTGTAGCACCATTTGACTGTCCTCATGGGGACTGTTATATCTAGTTGTTTATATCTGATTGTTTCAGTTTATGCCAGTTGTCTCCTATCTCCATCTTCCTGCTAAACCCCTGGCTTTATCTTCCTTGTAACTTCCCCCACAGGTACTGGAGTGCTGTGATTGGTGCCCCTAAGCCTGGCTCCCTTGGCCTTCTTATGGGGCAAAAAATGCCTGGCACAACATTATTCTGGATCTCTTCTCCTGAACTATGCATGTCATAGGACTTCCCTAGCTCAAAGAATGTCAGCCAGGCCAAAATTTCCCAGCCTTTGGATGGAGATGTGGAGCTGACAGGTGACTGATATATGCATGGCCATAGCCTGGGAAAAAAACAGTGGGGATTTCTGAGAGCTGAATTTGCACAGGCATCCTTGCTTCAGCTGCTGCAAGTCTGTGGGGTGTTTCTGATGAAATGTGTCTGCTTCAATGGGTTATTGCTTTCTGACAAAATTTGATTTCATCAGAAGACAACTGACCACCTCCATTCTTAATAAGCACCACCAAATCACCTAGCGTTATCAGCAAAAGAATGAGAACTGGGAAAAATTTAATTTTAAAAGCAGAAATAACTAATTTTGTGGGGGGGGAAACTAACTTTTCCACTCCACTAGGGACTAGTGAAGTGCCAGGGGATTCACTAAACAGCACAGTTCTTATTTTAAATATTTGCTAAGTGAATGTAGAGGCAATTGTTTGGGGAAGTATTTGTCAAATAAACTCAAACAACAAATGCATTTGAGGAAATTGGATTTGTCCACCTGATATTGCAGGAACAGGCAAAGAGGCTAAATTCATCAGATAAACTGTTCATTTGAACTGTTTGTTCTCCTCTATCCACCCTCCAATCATTATTTTAGAGAGACTACAAGTGTTGTAGGCACTGTGCAGAAAATTTATAGGAAACAGATCTCTAGCTGCTGAAGCCCACAGTCTGCATGATGGACATGGCAGATAGGGGAAGATTTAGGATTCAGCAGTTTGGGGATGGAGGAAAGCCTGTCTCAATCTACAGAGCTATGAATTCTAGCCCTGTATCTGTATTCACTAGGTTTATTTCATTTTAGCTGGCTGCAACATGGTGGTGGCAGCTGCCACCTTGGTTATCATGGTGTGGATTGAACCTTAAGCTGGAAGTAGAAACTGCTATAGCTAGGAAAGGAAGTGTTGGCTTTATGGAGAAATGACAGGTTGGGTCCTTTGGGACTTGAGTACAGACTGGGACATGTGGGCACTGCTTCTTGGTGGCTTATACAAACTTACTTTCCTGGCTTCCTTGCAGCACCTGAAGTGATGAAGCAATTGCTCCAGGGCCTGGCAGCCCTGGTGATTTAAATCCAAGGGGGCTGGGCTGTAGGCAGGTGCTGCCCATCTCCAACAGCTACATATAGGAAATTTTTGGCCAGTTGCTTAAAGTAAGGTGGGCAAATGTGACTCACTTTGCTTTGCAGGCAGATACTGTAGAAATCGATTTTATAGCTGCCCTGGCTTTGCAGGGTGCCAGACTCAGATAGTGGAAAGGGGCTCATCAGGGTTAGCGGCTGGGATTTGAGGATGTTTGGACTGTAGAGAAGAAGGGGTGGACATAGCTTCTGAAGCAACCTAGAATAGTGTTGAGAGAAGGAAGAAAGAGAAGAGGGAATTTAATTCCCAGAACAGCAAATTCAGGGAAATAGCTCAAATATAGGTTCAGAAAAGCAAACAATGCAATATTGCTGTTGTCAGAGTGCAGATTAGTTCCCAAATGGTTTGAAAAGCTGAGATCAAGACAGGAGGTGCCTGTAGTTTGGAGATGCAAGACGTAGGGTCAGGAGCCAAATCTTTGAGCTGCAGAAAGCAGAAAATTGAAGCTGTACTTAGGCTTGAAACAATGAGATGAAGAGATGGAAGAACATGTGACAATGAGAGGACAGAGCTCAGCTGTGGTGGATGCAGCAGGAGCAGGTAAGGATAAGAGGTTTGATGTGTAACATCTGTCTTATTTACTCTGTAGTGGTCTCAGCTGAGATCCCAAGGCTTGTTGAAGTACCAATCTTTTTCCTCTGAGATCTGTACCTCTACAGTGGGGCTGAATCAAGGTGTATTAGGCTGGCAGGGGGCTTTCTTTGCTCTTCCTGTGCACAGAGAATTTCTCTCTAGGTCTGTCAACGTAGTGTCATCTTGTGCAATAAAAAAATCCCACCTAAAGCCTCTTGTTAGAAGCTTTTCATAGTAGAAATGAGTAAGGTATAGAAATACTTATTAGAGTTAGATACAATCCCAAGTGAAAACCTCTGGGTTAGAAAATACACGTCTCCCCCTGTGTTTGTTCTTTGGGCCTTATGGTAGTTGTGTTTCACCCAGTTGTACCTTGATGAATTGTGATATGTTCACCTTACATGGTAGTCAACATCATGGGATGGACTTCCATGGGATACTATGGGATGGTATCTCTGTTTCTCCCCATGACCTACCTGCTGGGCTTGATCTGTGGTCCATGATTTTTAGATTGTTTTTCAGACTCATTGTGGCTTTGCCAAGCTAAACCCAGGTACTATTCAAAACCCTTAGCTCCTATTGTTTGTGGAGTGATGAGGACCATCTCTTCTGTCTGCATACTCCCCTACAAGGTTCATGTAAGTACTAGACCTTGGGTGCTTGTTCAGACTAAACCAGACTTGGAATGTCTTGGTTTTTAGCTTGGTTGACCTCAGCGATTGTTCCTCTTCTGGGTTTGTACTAAAATCCCTGGCAATGCTCATTATACTGGGGCCATGGTGGCTGCACAGAATAGAATAACTATCAAATAATAGAATAACTATCACAATAGTTAAAGCACGGTGTTACGGGCATTGTCCAAATGCCTTTTGAACATTGACAAGCTTGGGGCATCGACCACCTCTCCAGAAAGCTTGTTCCAGTGTTTGACCACCATCTCAGTAAAGAAATGCTTCCTAATGTGCAGTTTAAACCTCCCCTGGCACAGCTTTGCACCATTTCTACAGGCCCTGTTGCTGGATACCAGGGAGAAAAGCCTGAGGTAATAACAGCTTCTCTGACTGTGGGCCATCTCCACTCCTTGCTTTAACCCCTTTGCTTCCCTGAGCTTTCTGACCTGTCTTCCTGAGTGGCAGAACAATTTGGCTGTACCCATAATAGAGCTTTCATTGGCATCTCCAAAACATGACAGCTTTATGCACCCACAGGCTGGGCATTTGTGCTATAGAGTGGCTTGTGTTGGTTTTGTCAACTAGCGATGAGATACACAGAAGGATCCCATCCCAGCTGCAAGTGCTTGAATGCAGCAGGGTGCCTATATCACTCTACCTCCTGGTTGCTTGAGGCAGAGGATGAGGATGGTGGTAGGGATGGTTAGGAATGACTTTCCTTTGTGTGGGTAGGTAAAATGGGTCCATGGTGGAAAAAATAGAAAAGGCTGTGGTAGTCAGGGGGATCGGGATATGGCCCAATTAGGGATGTGGGAAGGAATTTCTTCCCCTACTCTGAAAACTTGGGTTAGAGGATTTGTCTGCTTTTCCTCTGTGTTCAGCTTTAACTGAGGGATTAAATTTCCAAGAAGCCAAACTCTCAGCTTTAGCAGCTGAGCTTCGGATTTGGTCAAAAAAAAAAATAATCTTGTCCAGAAACCTTGAGCATGGACTTCTTGTCCTCCAAGCTCACATTCTCTTGTTTCATGAATGATACCCCAAGAAGTACATCCACCCCAGCTCCATCAGCTCCATGCCCTTTGCTTTTCATGGGAGGTAGGAAGGGGCTTCCAAGGGGAAACCTTCCCCAGGCAGTCACTGAGATCCAAACCAAATCCACCTGTTGGAGCCCTGTGCTGCTGATGCAGAGCAGATGTATGTTTAAGCAGGTGTGGGAATGGCTGCCAGCCTCAACCATGCCTATTTTCAGGACAGAGCCCCTCCGAAGATAAGTTTGCAGCTCTGATGAGGGTGTATTAAATTCTTTTGCTGCAGGGAAAATGCTCTTTGCTTTCTAATGCAGCTGCTGCCACCATGTCCTTATTCCAGGGAAATCTGGAAAGAGGCAGATCTGGCCTTTTTCTGTCCTGTAACATACTGGCTTACTTGTCTGGACAATGTCAGTTGATAGCAAGCATCACCTGTGCTCTGCTGGGAAGTTTTGTTATTTCTCTATGTTGCAGTTGTTGGTGGTGTGCTCTTTGGCCCTGCAATAGTTTCCACAAATGGCGTTGGTTGTACTTCAAGCCCTACGTGTTTTGCTGTCTTCCTACCTCTACAGGTTTTTCTGAAGGGGGCGAACCCCAAACCTTCTGTAACTATAGCCATTCTGTGCACCCAGAGGCATGGATCTGGTGCTTGGAAAGAATCCCTAATTCCCAAGCAGGCACATGCCAGGTGTGACTTACTCTAACACATGTCACATGGTCAGGTTGGCAGTGCTGCACCTTCTGCTGTGTGGCTGTCCTCCAGGTACAAGGATGGCAGAGGGCCTCACCTCTGTGGCTTTGTAGGAGCTGCTTAAATTTCTGTCCGTGCACTTTGACCTTGTGCAAATTAGTTTTAGCAGGACTTTGTGAGTCAAGCATGGGAGGAGGCAGGAGGTGATCTGCAGGGGCAGGATTCGTGTCTTTGGTGTACGTCCTGCTTCCAGGCATACTGATGGCTTGAGGTCAAAGCCAAGGGAAGAGAGAGGAGGATGGAGCCTTGTCTCTGTGCTAGCAGTATCTCCTTTGACAGCTGCACTTAAATTCTGGGACATATCTCATGCCACTTTAGGCTCTGTCCCAGCTATACTAGAAACAACACTAATCAGCCTTTAAATGCTGGAGACATTAGGAGAATTATCTCCATATTTTATAGCTCTCTCGTGAATATTTTGGTGCACCACAGATGATAGGCTGTGGATATGACTCGTGGAGTGAGGACTCCGCTTTATTGCGGGTCATATCCTGAGGTCTGTCCCATACTGCTGCATAAAGCTGCCTGCCTAGTTCCAGGGTAGGGATATTGAGTATTCTCTCAGCCCAGATTATTGTGTATAGCCCTTGTTGTATGATACCACAAATGAGCGTAGGGGCTGCTTGTCTTAATAAAAGGGCAGAGAAATTAACTTGATTGAGCAGGCTGGTGAAGCAGCTTGTTTGCCATATCCCTGAGGAGACGGAGCCATTCAGCGCCTTTGTGGAACAGGCTCTGTTGCTTGATTCACACGCATCCTGTACATTGCTGATTTATTTAGAACTCATTTTGTACCAACAAAGCAAGAACAAAAAAAGACAACTCTGACACACCAAAGCCAACCCTCTCTGGACTTAAAGCTGGTACACTGAAGCTTCTGGAAACCTGTGCTTGATGATAGTCCTTCCACTTGCACTGTCAGGTTCTTTCCATGTCTCTTTTACTCTCAATTACCTGTGTGAATGAAGTCAGGATTTGATTTCCTGGATTATCCCCCTCCAGAGGTGTGACCTGATCTAAAAGCCTCTGCTTCATCAGGGAGTCCCTGACAGAGGAGACAACAAACAGAGGGGCTGTAACTACACACACACACACACGCCCCTTTTCTTGGGAACTGTGCCGAGCCTTTTGTGAAGGAAAATTCCCCCCCCCCCTTTTTTTTTTTTGTGGTTGATGTATTGAAGATGAATAACATTGGGCCACATCTTGCTTTGATTTCCATCTGTCCTGGGATGAACATGGGGAACTCTGACCTCCCCATCTTGGCTCTTCCTAATGTGCCATGAGCCTCTTTAGACCAAGTGCATCTTCTTGCCCTTATCCCAAGGGCAAGAGTTCAGTGGGATGCTTAGGCATGGGAGAGGTTTCCATACGTTACTTGTCTTGTTGACTGCAGTGGGATTCACTGTGTGCTTACAGCTTGGAGAGTATTGAGAGTATTTAAACAACTTCCCTTCTCTCCTCCTCCTTCCCACTCCACCCCACCTTCCTGTCTGTGAGAGTGAGTAGATTTTTCCTCGTTGACCTCAGCTGTGAAGGTGGCTGAAAACCAATTGCTCAGGGCTGTATTTGCACTTCAGCTGGACATGCTGAGCAGTCAGCTTGAGAGATTCAGGACATGGGGAAGGTGGCACTGGTTAGAAATCTGTCTCCCACACTTTTCCAGTAGCTTCAGCTTTGTTTGTTTTCCATTACATTCTTCTGAAAAATGTTTTACTTAGCAAGGAGGATAGCCTTTTTTTCATGGTCACAAAGGAAAGCATTTTCTTTAAAGCAAAAAAGCAAGCAGTGGAGAATTGGAAGACTTGTCAAAGTTTAGGCTTTGTCAAAACTCCATTTTCCTTTGAAAGAAGGGAGAGAGGGAATAAGCCAACAAGGGAAAAGTTTCTAACTCACATCAGGACTTGCTTGCATGAGTGTAATTTGTTCACTATTTCCTTTTGCTTCCTTCTGGTCTTCCTCCTCTTCCTACCATGCTTCCTCTGACAGGATCTTTCTTTCATGGCCTTCTGCTTCTCATGTTCTTAAAACTGATTTCTTCATAGCACAAGCTATTTGTTCCCCATACTCCAAGCTCTGTCTCACTCAGCTGTTGGCCTCTGAACTTCTAGATGGACTCTTGCCACCATATGCTGTATTAATAGCCTTCTTACCATAATAATTTCCGTTTCTCTCTCAAGCTCCCTCTGACCAAGGCAGCAGACCCATCTGCAGTGGTACCTCTTCATCACCTGCCGTGCATTAAAGCCTCAAAGCAGTTGCAGCACTAGGGACTGCTTGTACGGCTGGCCGTGTGGATGGCAGGGAGCGGACATTGCTCCCGCTCCTCCCTACTACTCCTTCACCAGCAGAAATCTTAATTTGCAGGGGGATTTTCTTGGCTTCTCTGTTCAAATCTGAAGCGGTAGTTTAGCAGAATTTGTTTTGACAAAAGCAAAGGATATTCCCAGCCAATTAAAAATATGTTAATGCAAAGATGGGAAAGAAATGTGGTGCTTCCTCTGCTTAAAGGGTTTGTTGTTAGCTGTCACTGTGCTTACAAGGATTAAAAGTGCATGCTGGAGGTCCATCTCAGATTGAATGTTAAGCTCCCAAGTTACAACCATGCTCTTGAGAGCAGGGAAACAATAATTCATTACTGGTGGGGATGGAAGGATTACTTCAGTAATTTACTTATTGACTTGTACTCTTTGTCATGCGGGCACATACAGGCACAAGCACATGCAATTGCAACACTAATTTTATTAGCACCTCATACTACAGATGATTGAAATTTAAGATCATTTAGATTGCCCTCTGGCATGGTGTCTGAAATGCCTTGCAATGATCAGGATGGGCAATGTGAGGAAGGCCAGAAGTCTTGGAAGACTTGGACTCCATCTGTCCTCCCACTGGAGGTTTGTGCGTGTTTTTCATTGGAGTGTGTCTGGCAGTCATGGGTATCAGGTAGCCTGAATTACTCATCATCCTCTTCCTCTTAGATACTGCAGTGGGTACGTAATGTTATGTGAGGATCCCAAGCATACTGTCTGAATACAGCTCTCAGGTTTTGTTCCTTTGTTTACTGCCCGTGGAAGAACTCTAGATGCAATTCCTCCCATGGTGCTGGGTTAGGTGGTGGTTGTGGTGGCTGAAGCCATGTCAATACATGAAAGAGTAAAAATAGACTCATTCAGAGTATCTTGAGAAGGTGACTTTCAGCTGTGTATAGGGTGTCACACAGCTGCTAGAAGTCTGTGTCCTGATTTTCTTGAGTGGGTCAGTAGGCACAGACAAGCCATGGATAGCCTTGAGTTGATGCCTCAGGCTGCTTTCAGAGATGTTACTCTTAAGCAGAAATCAATCACAGGGCATAGAAGAGGTAGCAAGAAACAGAAGATACATTCATCTTCTTGCCCCAGGAGAGTGATGTGATGGAGAGACAAAGCTTCTTGCCTTCATAGACAGGATCTCTGATCTTCTCTCTTTGCCTCCTTTATGCTCCTCATCCACTTCTCTTTGGTCATCCTCTTTGGCTTCTCTCTTACCACTCCTCAAGGGTTAAAGGTCCTTGGGTTAGGCCAGAATTGCCATTGCATGGAAAGTGTCTGGCCCCGCTCACTGGAAATGAACATGTTAAAAGCAGTTGAAGGGTGTCTGTCAGTCTTTGTGTTGACACTCCCACCTTTTGTGTGGCTTCAGAGAACCCCCCCTACTCCTCTTTCCACTCCTACTTATTCATTGCGATCTGATGGTAAAGATGAGGATTTGCCTTGATCCTTGTTTGTGAGCTGCTGGCAAAGAAACTCCGAGGTCCTGGCATCTCCATGACAAACTACCTCCCTACTACCTGAACCAAGAACACTGTAGGAAAATCATGAAGGGCAGAGGATTGAATTGCTTTAACGCAGGCAGCTGCAGAAGCATGTGAAGGGTTACATCAGACAGCAAGAAAAGGCAGACTCTACAGCAGTACTGTTTTTTTCACAGGCAGCTGAGACTTGTAATATCAGCACTTACTGAATTAATTTGCTATGTAACACCAGTAAAGCTCAAAGTTGTTTTGGTGAATTCTAGTTTTGAGAAAAATCAAGAAAGTAATTATCGGTTTGGTCATTAATTACTCACTACTGGACATTTTCGAAGGTGTAGCATGAAAAGCCTGAGGCAGCTATTAAGAGTAGCTCTAATGCTATTGATCTATTTGTGTTTATCATGAAATTTCTCTGCTTTTATGACATTCTATTGAACTGGAGGATACAGGTGTGTGGAGCAAATGAGTGTGAGCTGCTCTCTCCAAGGTTGGCTGCTGACATTGCCCACTTGGTGGGTCACCAGCAGGACATTGGGCACTGGGGACTCTGACAACTGCACATCTGTACAGCCTAGGCTGTGCTTGGGCATGTAGAGAGATGCCTTGGGCCACGCCACTAATAAGATAACCTACCTCAGGAGGAGAGGGAGAACTGGAGCCAAGCGAAGTGACTTGTTGTGGACTTGCAGAACTTCAGTATCTAAAAAAGAAGCAGTGTCCAGATCTCCTGGCCTCTAGATCTACAACATTCTTAACTGGGCCATCTGGCTCTTGAATCCCTTTCACTGTCACTTTCATTATTATATCTGGCTGGTGACAGTTGTCCAAGCCTTCCCCCTGGTGCAAACAACTCCATTCTTCCATTTATACCTCCCTTCTCATGGTTCACTACCACTGTGGCCATTCATTGATATGAAGCCTTCTTTGGAATTGGACATTATCTGGAAAAAAAAGGTACCAAGGAATCGAGGGCCAGGAGAGGCAGGCGGCAGAGCATGACTAGGCTGAGGTACATGCTGCTTTGTTTCATTCCTCTACAGCCTCTGGGATAATCCTTTCCTATTTCCTCAAATCAGAACAGTCCAGCTGCCATCCCTGAGTGCTGTATCACAGAGATGAGGTTAATCCTGCTGGCAATCGAGGAAGGTGTAAGCCAACAGCAGCAGGACCATTTTCTGGTGAGCTGAAAACGCAGCAGGCAATGGCAACAGCTTCTGGAAAAGGGCAAGATTGTCATTTGGTTTCCAGGGGGTTTCTCAAGGTGGATCTGGGTCTCAAGATGTTGGTGTTGGTTGAATTGAGATTAGCTCTGGCTTTGTTCCCAGTAGCGAAAGGTGCAGGCTTTCCATGACAAACTTAGACAGAAAATGCCACCATGCCATTATTTTTTTTTTTCTCCTCTGCCTCGAAGAACTGGAAAAAGCAACACACATTTAACAGTGCCAAAGAGATGTGGCTGTTCTGCTTGTGCCTCCTGGCCTTTCTCCTTCTCCCATCGTATTTGGTATGCAAAATTGAATCACACCCTTCTCACCCGCTTCCCACTGGGGGAAAGGTGCCCTTTAAATCATAATATGATTGCAGATGATGTTGCAGAAGGGGAAAATGAGATGAACTTTAAACTCTCCTTTGCTTTACAAATTTGTTCATGTCTTCCCTCATAGCTGCTTAGTCATGCCTATTAGATTTACCATTTTCTGGGAAGGAAAAGTGGAAGTGAATTTTATTATCTATTCAGCATCTGACTTGGTGTCTTCCTCCCCTCCTTTGTCTGGTTTAATCGGAAATTTGCAGAGGTTTTGATTGGATTCTTTTGATCAGAGTGCAGAATCCCCCAGGTACAGGATCGTTAGTTCTCATTAGCAGAAGAAACATTTTTCCATGCTAGTGCACATCCTTGTACAGCTAATTGAAGAATCATCACAGTGACTATTGCCTCGTTACTTTTTATGGATACCGTAGATTCCTTCAACAACTGACCAGGGTGAAAAGGAGTAGGACAGAAAACAAAGAATGGACGGGACCACTTGTTAAATTAATTAGCAACTGGTAAAGGAAATGCATTGCATCTTTCTGTGCAACACAGTACTACTGCGTGGAATTAAGAAAATGAAATCAAGAACTTGGCAAGTTTTATAAAGAGGTTGGATCAGTATTTGCATATCAAAAGTAGCCAGAATTTTTGGTACAGTAGCACATGTTTTGAAAGGGGTCCTTGTGTTTGAGAGAGTTAAATCAGTTTTGTGCTATTAAAGACTGCAGAAGGAGACCTGATTTGCATATGTGCTGTTGGTAGGAATCTTATACTTCAGCCTGGCACACCCCCAAGTTGGACACTGGACAAGATAGCCACGGGCCTGCTCCTGCCTGTCAGTTCCCCTGGTCTTGGATTTGTGGTGATCGGGTGGAGGAAATGGAAAGGAACAGGCTGGAGGGAGAATATTTAATAGCAAAGAAGAACATATCTGCAGCGAGCTGAGAGCCAGCAGGTCTGCACCAGCTGCATAGGAGCCTGTATTCAGAGCAGGTCACAGAGTTGGATCTCAGCCCTGGCACTTCTGCAGCCATTTCAATTAATGTCATCATTCAAGGCAGAGCTTGGGGATGTAAAATCTGCACTACTGTGAAATGTGATACTGTTGTGCCCTGAGGTGGTTCTTCCGAAAGTGCTGAAGTACGGAATGCATTTCCTGAAGAGTAGAAGGCATATGAGAAGAACCTGATCCCTCAGGGCTCCTTCCCAGGTGGTGCCAGAAATGGGACCCACCTATTCAAGTTGAAGATAAGAAGCCTGTGTGGGAGCAAGATGTGTTTCTGTTGTTTTTATGTATTTCCCCTTTTTCTTTTCCTTTCAGAAAAAGTCTCTAGATACTGGAACAGATTACCGGTAGATGCATTCAGTTCTCCCTCACTGGAAATCATTCAGATGGTGCTGCATACCTGTGTATAAGAGATGCTCCATCAGAAGTAATTGATTTCCATGGAGGGTATTTTGCCTGGCACAGGTTAAATAGGCCATAGAGCAACATCAGATTATTCTGGCCTTAAAATCTAGAGCTGGCCTCAGCACTGTGACTCACACCACGTATTTTGTCCCAGAACTTGCTTCAGTCAACACTTGTGACTGGATTTTCAAGTCCTTTATGCATGGGTGTGCCCTAGGTCTTACGGCTATGATATGCCAAATCCTCCTGAAAATGTTGGTTGTACTTTGTCTCATCCACCTTTTCAGTCAACTATAGTGCAAAGAATTTATAACACAGGAGGTGTTCTTCTGGACTGGGGAATAAAATGGTGGAAAAAAAATGTTTTGTAAAGCTGTTGAAGGAAGGAAGGTTTCTCTTTCAGGGTACTAACCCATCACATCTTGCCATGTATGTCCAAATAGGAGTCCGAGTACTTTAGCTGGTGAGTGTGGGTACCAGAATGGCAGTACAGGCTTGTGCCGTTGCCTGTCTTGAAAGATGCAGCTTTGTGGGCCTCTGCAAACACTTTGAAACTGGTCAGAATAAAGATAGTGGCACTGTTTGGCAGGACCAGCACAGATGGCCAAACGTGAGCATCAAGGATGAGTTGTGGTTGTGGGTGAAGCTGTTGCGGTTTTGCGCCTTCCCAGTGGCAAAATCTTCACTAGTAGGTCCACTTTTCTGGAGGTGGTTTGGGGACTGGGCAGAGAGCTCTGGGATGCACCATACTGCAGGATTAGGATTGGTCTTTTCTGAGTTTTGGTCTGAGAGTTTGCAGAGAACATCCAAGGACCTTGTGACAGCACCAACTGGTACTGATGGTTGTGCTGTGTTAGAAGGGAGTAGTGCAGGACACCATCCTGGGACAAGGGTCCCCAAAATCATTTCCTTCCCTGTAGCTCTGAGCTAGCTATGATGGATGCTGTCTCTCCTGAGGTTCCTCACTCCCTAGTACAGAACCTCAATGTTGCTGAAACAGAACTGGAGCTGAATGCCAGCCTTTGGCTTCAGGTTCAGAGTGGGGTTAGACTAGCCTGTGGAAAATCATTAATTAAATACATGGAGGTGCATGTTGTTCTTTCTGTCCTTGCAAAACCCTAAAACACAGCCTGTTGAAGGACATGGGAGATGCTGCTGGTTCTTGCCTCATTTAGCATGCCTTTTCCCTGTTTGGGTGGGAAATGGAGCACAGGGTAGCCCAGTCTGCAGCCTGATATAGTCTGGCTGTTCCTGTCATATTCTCCAATCTCTGGCCTGGAGATGTGTGACTTGCCTGCAGTGTCAAACATAGGTGGCTTTGGGGAGCAGAAAGTTGCTGAGTAAGCCCTTCCTCCTATTTATCAACCCATTTTACATGTCTGATTGGGGAGCAGAGGGAGATATGGGTGTGAAGGAGGAGTGAAAGGCATTCCAGAGCCATAGCCATTTATCATTGTTGCAGGGAGAGACCAGCATGGCAGCCAGACAGGCACACACACTCCCCCAGCCTCCTGATCGCATTATTATATTACACCTGACATTCCTTTCTTCCACTAATATGTTATTTTTGGTCTGACAGCTTTATGAAGAAGAAAAGAGAAATATATAGAGACACATGCACCTGGACAGACATAGACACTCTTCATTCCTTATCAGCAAGGAGTGGGGCTGACTCAGACATGAGAGAGATCTGCTGATTGAAACATCTTGCTGTCTCTAGCAGCTCACTATCTGTCATAGAATGGAGATTCCCAGAGCCTGCAGAGAGGAGAGGAATGTACAGGATTAGGTCTGGAGGGTTGGTCCTCTGTGGATATCTCCTTCCTGGCCTGAGATGCTCCCTGGACTCTACTGGGATGTCTAGTCCATGGAAGAAATCAGGCTGCTGTCTACCCTGGAATGTTGCTGACATGTTGGGAGGGTGGTCAACTCATTGACCACATCATCACCTCTAGAGCCTGATTCTTGTGTTGGGTAGAGAAGGCTCTACAGACGGTTATGGTTTGTGGAGAGATGTCCTGCCTGGGGTAAGGGTTGGTGGAAGAGTGATGATGCCAGTGTGTTAGGAGTCCTCATGCTGGTTTTATTTTGTAGAGAGGAAGAGGGGAAACAAAAAAGCATGCGTGTGTGAAATGCTGTGTCAGACATGGCTACTGGTTATTGTGTTTCATTCAAGGCCAGCAAGCAGAAGGAAGTGTGTGCGGGAAGTGGGAGAGGCAGGAACAGAACTCTGAAAGTTGAGTGCTGTGATTGTGAAAGTGGAAAAAAGGAGTGTGAAATAAGCAGTTCATTTGAGCTTGGTGTTTGCTGGCAAAATGTAAAAAGGAAAAGCATTAAAACAAGCTGGGGATGAAAATGAGGGGAAAGAAAGTAACAATATGGAAATGATGCTGAACTCTTGTCTACATCCTGTGATTCACCAGGTGACCTGGAAAATACACTATATTTGCTCTCATTGCTGGAGAGGAGGTTACAGGCCAGCCCAGGCCATCAGCTGGTGAAAGAGCAAGGCTCTGCAGCAGGTCCTTTCTTGGGCACACTAATCCTGGAAGGGCTGGCTGGGCAGGTGTCAGCTGGAAAAAGAAAGAAAAGATCAGCCCAGTATCCTACACATCCATATGCTTCTCTGTCCTTCTCTTTGGCCTGTACCCTTTCCCCAGGAACACCTTCTTCTGAAACAGTATTTGCAGCAGGCAACTCTTGTTCCTTCCCCAAAATAGCCCCTCCTGCTTATTGTGTGCTAGACTCTGATCATCTGCCAGGGAGAAACAGCTTCAGCTCTCTCTGTTCCCACATTGCTGCAAAGATGTCCCATTCCCAAGCATTATGGGACAAAGGCCGATCAAACAGAGCAATTAATTCAACAAACAATACAATTAAGCCATGATCCCAGTGTAGTTTCCACCCAGAAACCGAATAAACAGCCTTCCCAGCACGGATAAATAAACTCACAGATGGAGGCTTTTGTGAGCAGAGAAGTTTTCCCTCCACAGCCTTTCTGAGAGAGCATGAAAATTGCAGGGTACATAAATCTCTGGCTCTCCATCCCCGTGGGTCGGGGAGGAGGGAACGTCCCGCCTGCTGTGGGGCAGATGTGCGCTGGCTCGAGACTGAGGGAAGGGCCCTGGGGACGGCCCAGAGGCGCGTGTGGCGAGGCCGCAGGCAAAGGCTGCAGCAGCTGGCGGCTCCAGCCTCCCCAGGGCCGGCTCTCGCCACGGCCGTGACGCAAAACATGCGGTGCGAAAAGCTGCAGGGGAGGAGAGTGACCTGCTTCACACTTGGACGGACTCGCTTGTTTCTTTGGGAACTGATGGAAATCCCCTTTTTGGAACCGGGTGTCAAAACTGTCTCACCTGGTGGTGGAGAGAGAGGCATCTTCAGAGTCCTTGGGCAGTACACAGAAAGCAGAACCAAGTGAGTCATTTACCCAAGAGGAAGGGAGATAAATATCCCCAGGGATGATGCTGGCTGCATGGAAGTGGCAGGATACAGGCTGTCTGCTCTGACCCTTTCTAAAACCAGCTGGAGACTGTTCTGGGAAAAGCTTTTCCATTACCAGTCAGTATCCACCCTGGGTTATTGGAATCAGTGAGATGTTACCTCCTGTGAGGGCTGTCTGACAGGGCAGTGGGGGAAAGAAGGGTATGAGAGTTTGGGCTGGACATCTATGGGAAGAGCAGCTGGGAGGTGCTCTGTTGGTGTCTGGAGTGGAAAGGATGGAAAAGGCAGGCTCAGGTTATGTTGCAGCTTGCACAGTACTTGGGGTCATTTCTGTTAGAAGCTGCCAAGGTGGAAGTGGGAGGGAATTGTGCAGTTTCAAAGAGGTGTGAAAACCGGTGTGCTGTGACCCTGTGGTTAGCAGTTGTGGCAGTCTTGGGTGCTGATGTCCTGGACAAAGAAGAGCCTATATGGTGGTGTATAACCATCATTCTGGTGGAGGATGCTAACTGGAGACCAGGAAAGGGATGGGTGTGTGCAGATGAGCTTCCAGCTCTGCAGGCACCTCTCTGCTCTGCGGCCTGGGCAGGATAGGGGGGAGCTGTGAGATGTAGCTGGGTGGGTTTTTTTTGTTGTTGTTTTTTGGGTTTTTTTGTGTGTGTGTGGTTTTTTTTTGTTTGGTTTGTTTGTTTTTTTGTTGGTTGGGTTTTTTTTTGCTAGAGGATACTTCTGTTGCTTTTCTTTTCCTCATCTCCTGCCTCCTGTTTCCTGGATAGCTTACTTGGGAACTTGAACACCCAAATGGCTTGATTTAATGTTCAGGTTTCCCAAGTAGGTACTTGAGAAACCTGGCACCAGCCCCTGTCACTGTTGTTTGAGCCTTGTCAGGCTTCTGTCCTAAAGATTTAATTAGCTGGGAAAACTATTTCCAGCCTCAGATTGGGTAAATCTGAACAGTGGAAAGAGTTGTGCTGAAGTGGTTCATGTTTAGGGAATGTCCTGTATATGACACAGAGTTCAGCATGTCCAGGTTAGTGCAGAAGCACACTTGAGTTATCAGGCAGCTTGCTAGTGCCATGAAAGTTTTACAAATACTGTACATCAGATCCTATGTTTACATCAGGGAGGTCCTTTTGCACTGAAGACCATAGAGCTGCCCTTCAAATACAACTGATAGACTCTCAGACTAAAAAACTTCAAATGCATTTGTTAAACCCAAGTCCCATGGTAAAGGCATGTGTGCTATCACCTAGCCAGGGGTTTCCCAGAGATGTTTGCTTGAACTGATGTTATATTTCCTGAGAGCTACCCTGCTGTGGCTTCACATTTACAGTTGTCTTAACATTGCTGCTACCTGTTAAGCAGTGGTTTTGATGGTAGCAGCGTAGACTTTCTGAATCTACATGTACCTTGTATAGGGTTTTGACTTGGAAGAAGAGGAAAAACATTCCCTTTGTCTTGACTAATGACTCTCACAGGCTGAGATCAGAGCCCTTCCACATCCAAAGAGGAAGCAGCTGCCATTGTGTTCATCCTCCAAGAGCTCCTAGAACTGGCCAACCTCCAACTTCCTGCAGAAACACCCTTCTGCAAGCTGGGAGGCTACAGGTGGGCCAGCTGCTGTGGTCCTGCCCTGTTCTGAGCCTGGCTGTGGGCGCTGACACAGCCAAATACTGAGATGGAGGACAATAAATTCAGTTTTATCAAGCAGGGGTGTAAACCACAGCTGGTTTGAGAGACCATTCCCTTGAGATCAAGGAAATGACCATGTAGGATTGTGAAGGCAGATGTGTGCCTGTCTCTGAACTGGACAGAAAAAAAGTCCTCAAGGCTGCAGTTTTATGGTGCTGCGCTAATGAGTTTCATCAAGAAGCACAATACTCAGCTTGGGCTTGGTGCCACCCTAGTTTGACCGTATGACTTTTGGCCATCTCAAAGTGAGCTCACATCTGCCAGTAAAAAGTCATGTGGATGTGCTGTGTCCCATGGGAAAGGCCAAGAGACTTTCTCTTCATTATCATCATGGCTGCTAAACTCTGTCCAACTCAGACTCAACACTTCTCATCAGAAATCTCCCTAAACCAGAGCTCATATTTTTCAGGACAAGGGTCTTGCTCTGTGGGAAGGCTCTCCACAAACAGTGGCTCTCGCCATGTACAGGCAAATGGGTATCAAACCCTCTTCCTCACAGAATATGGTTCATTTCTCACACTGTGGCAGGAAGCCTGTAATGCAGCTGATGATGCTGACCTGTGATTATCCTGTTGGCTCTAGAACAAAGTGCCATCAACAAAAACCCATCTTCCAGAAACTTTCAAGAATCTGATTGAGAAAGGAGCTGCTCTGGACACCCTATTGATATTCAGCTGGTACTTTTGCAGCCTCAGCCTGGAGCAGCAAATTCTCTAAGTCTTAAAAGTTGTATTTTTTCTTAGCAAGGCATTAGTGTTAAGTTGTTGTGAAGTGTTTGGTACTGGTATCCTGGATGACATCTGGTCAGAAGTCCTTCTGAATGATGGAAATCATATCTTTGTCCCAAGAAGGTTTCACTTGTGCAGAGTGAAATTTCTCAGCAATGTACACTTGAGCTGTAGCAGATTAGAGGCAGAGTGGGGACTGGATTGGAAGACTGCAGCAGAGGTCTCCCAGCAGAAGCCCAGCTGGTGTTGGTTTGCCCCCACTTGACAGGTAAGCCATAGGGGAGCTGTGTCTGCCTGACTCTCAGTCCTTGCCATTACCTTTCTGTTGTCATTTACAAATCCTGGTGGCCCTTTCAGCAAATATTGTCAGTTTTCCATGAAAAAGTCTTCAACTGGAATGAAAGAATTTATAAAAGTCATGAGAGGATTTATTTGGATGCTAGCAGTTCATTTCCTGCCACATTCACCAAGCTGCAATTAACACGGACCTGAAAGATTGCACACTGCTACTTGTCCTGTCTGTCCTCTTTCATTCCCTTGCTTCCTCTTTCCTTCCTCTTTCCTTCCCTTCTGAGCTGGACATATAATGTCTCCATTTTCAGAGGTCGTTTTTGTGGTTTTTTTTCTCTCTCTCTTTCTCTGCTTATTTCATTCTGTTTCACTCTCTCCTCTTTTCTTTGTGTTTGCTTTTTTTGCCTCTTTGCTTCCCTCATATGTTGTATTCTTTTCTTCCTCATACTTTATTCTCCCTCTATATTTAAATCCAGGCAAAACCAAATTATTTATGAAGGGCTGTAATTTATGATGCGTTCTTAATGTCTTGGAAGACACAGTTAATTTATTTAATGAGTAAAGACATGATAATTCACAGATGATGATTCAAGTCAGAAAATTAGTTTCATTAATTTACTGTAAATTCTCTGCTTTGATTTAGTGCAGAAGGAGTTCCTGAAACCCAATGCAAATCTTTGCCATGGTATTTCTTTGTCACCAATATACCAATGTGCAAGTGTGCCCACTTCTCTACCCTTTGCTATTTCTGTTGCACTCCTGCTTTCTGCTTGTGTCCTACCAACACAAGTCACAGATAGAAGAAGCATTTGGTTTTTGGTGTGCATGGTTGAGAGGCTGGGGAGGGGACAGGGATGGAGGAGGCAGTCCCATTTCAGGAGATGATAAAAAAGGCAGCGTGGCCTCAATGTTTCTTTCGCAAAACTACATGCTGTTCCCTGAGCTTTTGGCTGGTAAATTCAGCTCTAAGAGATTATAAAAAAACTCAATTTGTTTTTTTTTTTTTTTTTTTTTTTTTTTTAATAGAGTATAAAAGGTACTTTTTCAAATAAATTTCAAGAGAGATAATTTTACAGTAGAGTCTTGCTGATAACTGCAGTACATATAAATATTATAGGAAACCTATAGAAGTGATTCATGGTGTACTATTGATCTAATCAGATTTAACTAAGTCTTTGCATCATGGCTTATTAATCACAGAGAACAGGGCTCCAAGGACACCTTGCGGAATCAGGGCTTTGCTCTTCACAACAGTCAGTATCCACAAATTCTGGCCATACCTTGCTGGGTCCACTGTAGTTCATCAAGCTTCACCAGGGATGACCTGTCCTACCATATTTCATAAGTTTTTTAAAGCAGGACTAGCAATGGGGCCCCCTCTAAACCACCTTATTAGGGACACTGTTCTGCTGTCTAATTACTGTAATCTTAGGAAGGTTTTCCATCTTTTACTGGAAAAAAAATCTTGTAACATGGTTCAGTGTTTCTTCTGCACATCATAGTGTGGGATGGTGAGGTGTGTGCTGCCACCGGCACTGAACAGTGAATGTGCAGAGCACAGTAATGCCCTGTGCTGCCAGCCCACCCTCCTTCCCCTGTGTGCACAGGTAGATAAGCTTCTTTGCCTGGAGCTGGTGAGCAGACTGGGGATCATCTGAGACTCTGAAGAGGAGATTGACCAGCAGAGCTGTGCACTGCCGTCTCTGGTACATGCAAGCCAACTGCTTGGCCACTGCTGTGATGAGTCCAGTACCTATTTTGAGCCAGGATGAAGGCAGTGTTATAAGGGGTAGGGAGTGATGGAAGCAAGTTACTCTATGCAGCTGCAACAGGAACCCCTTCTTGCCCTCTCAGCTACATTTACAAAGCCTTGGGAATGGTAGACAAAGACACAATGAGACAGAAGAGGAGGAATCTGTGCATGTACCCTCGCCTAGGTCAGAAGAAAAAAACTCTTGCATCAAGAGCTGTATTAAGACCACCACTGACGTGAAACAATGGCAAGTTATGGTCAGTTGAATGTCCATAAGTCTCTGGGCTGCATGACATTCATTCCAAAGTACTGAAGGAGCTAGTGCATGTTACAGCAGGACTTTTCTCAGTCACCTACCAAAGGTCTTGGGAGTCTGGGGAGGTCCCAGCTAACTGGAAGCTAGCTAATATTACTTCAATTTACAAGAAGGGCATGAGAGAAGACTCAGGAACTACAGACTTGTTAGTCTAACCTCAGTGCCTGAAAAACAAATAATTGGGAAGATCATTCTGGACACTACTGAAAGGCACTTAAAGGACAATGCAACCATCAGACACAGTCAACCTTGGTCCACAAAGGGTAAGTCCTATCCAGTTCTGGTCAATATTTTTATCAATGATCTGGCTACAGGTATTGAATGCACCATTGGTAAGTCTGTTGATGATACTAAACTGGGAGGTCCTGTTGACTGTCTTGACAGACAAGAGCGCATGGAGTTCTAAGTATAAACTGGGAGAGCAGTGGCTGGAGAGCAGCCCTGCAGAAAAGGATCTGGGGGTGCTGGTCAGTAGCAGCTCAAGAGGAGCCAGCAGTGAGTCCTGGCAGCCAGGAGGGCGAACTGCACCATGGGTGCATCAAACACGGCCTAACTGGGTGGTCACGAGAGGTGATTTCCTGCTGTATTCAGTGTTGGTGTGGCCTCACATCAAGTACTGTGTGCGGTTCTGGGCCCCATGATTTTAAAAGGATGTTCAGGTGCTGTACTTGAATATGGGTGGTCAAACACAGAAACAAGCTTTCTAGAGAGGTGGTCGATGCCCCAAGTCTGTCAGTGTTTTAAGAGGCTTTTGGACAATGCCTTTAAATAACGTTTTAACTTTTCGTCAGCCCTGAAGTGGTTAGGTGGTTGGACTAGATGATTGTTGTAGATCCTTTCCATCTGAACTGTTCTTAACCCCATCTCAACAGTTGCATGTAGGGGAGTCTGATAAGGAATGGTGTCAGGCTGGTGGATAATGCTATTAGCAGGTATCATCCATGGGACAGCAATGTGCCCTTGTGGCGAAGAAGGCCATTGGTATCTTGGGGTGCATAAAGAAGAGTGTGGTCAGTGGGTTGAGGGAGGTTCTCCTCCCCATCTACTCTGCACTAGTGAGACCACATGTGGAGCATTATGTCCAGTACTGGGCTCCTCAGTTCAAGAGGGACAGGAAAATGCTAGAGAGAGTCCAACAGAGGCAAAGAAGATGATGAAGGGACTGGAGCATCTCTCTTATGAGGAAAGGCTGAGACACCTGGGGCTGTTTAGTCTGGAGAAGGGAAGACTGAGAGGGGATCTTATAAATGTTCACAACTAGCTGAAGGGTGGGTGTCAAGTAGAAGGGGCCAGGCTCTTTTCAGTGGTGCCCTGTGATAGGATGAGGGGCAACAGTCACAGACTGGAATACAGGAAGTTCCACCTCAGCGTGAGGAAAAACTTATTCACTGTGAGGGTGACAGAGCCCTGGAACAGGCTGCTCACAGAGGTTATGGAGTCTCCTTCTCTAGAGACTTTCAAAACCCATCTGTTCCTGTGTGGCCTGCCCTGGGTGATCCTGCTCTGGCAGGGGGATGGATTTGATGGTCTCCAGAGGTCCCTTCCAACACTATCCTGTGTAACAGAAAACTGAGCACAGGGTGGAATCTGGTTTGCTCCTTACAGGTAGGGAATAAACTGGTTCTGAGATTCATATTTTGAATATCTAATCTCTATGGACTATAACATGGGATTCCCCAGACAAGTTGTGTCCGCAAGTCTGCTCTTCACATTCATTTGCTACCTAGTTGATTACAGTTAGTTGCATTTCTCCTTGGTTTTGCCCTGTTGCTTTGTGTATTTTAATAACCACAGTTGACCTGATATAAGTAGGTCTTGAGAAGATGTTTTAGAAAAGTATGAATGTGCATCAGACTGGGATATCAGCCCCCCCATGTGCTACCTATGAAATCCTGTATGAAGGATTGCTCAGGGCTGTGCTTGGTTTGTAAAAGGCAAAAAGGCAAAAATTTGCCCTTCTGTTGTGGTAGTTAGTGTGAAGTGAAAGCCTTCAGGAATTTGGGAAAAATGCTTGAAAAGTGGGGAATGAAAAATCTGATTTAATGTCCAAATGCTTTTGAAAAGTAAGTGGTGTTGGTGAGATTTGATTGTTCAACACTTTCAGGGTCCTCTGATCAGCTTGATCAGCAGGGGCTGTCATCAGGAGCTGATGAAAAGTTGCAAAGGATGATTCTTTTCAGTACAAGGTCCCGGAGGTCTGTCACCTATTTGCTGCCTGTTCTTGTGCTGCTTGAGCTTGGGATCACTTTTTTTCTTGCTTATAGCATGTGAGACAAACCTTTTTTCACTATGAGGGTGGTTTCTCATATGTACTTGCACTGTGTAAGCAATGATAGCAGTCATAATGGTGTTTAGCATGAGATCTGCTGGTGTAAGGAGAGTATATGTCAAGGGCTTAATTACCATGGGCATGTCTGATGCTTGAGCCTTTTCTTGGTGTGAGTCTGCGCCATAATGGTTCAGTTTTGGCCCAGCAGAGCCTTACATAACTTCCAGTTGTTTCTCAGGAACGTGTGCACCTGTGTCTGACCCCACCTTGCTTCCTGAGACACTCGGAGCAGCCTGGTATAAGAACAGAGCTAGACATTCAAATCGACCGTGGTCCATCCTTGTCTAGCGCCTTTGGAACAGGAGCCTTCACATCTTGAAATGTCCTCATACCACCACCTCTCACCTCAAGGTTGTTTTCTTCACTTCCTCTCCAAAAGTGCTTACTTTGGGATGAGATGGGAGCTTCCCTGTGCCAGGGAACCCTTGTGTGGATGTGTTGTGTCTCCTGGGACGTGCATACTGGGATATAGAGTGGGATAGGATGTGCAACATTTCTGCATTCCCATTGTGTGACTCTTGAAACTAAACTCTTCCTTCCCTCTGTGAGGGACCTGTGCATGGGGTTTGAGATTTGCTTGTTGGAAGTTCAGGCCTTACAGGCCTGGCATGTGGGATGCCTAATTGGTGGGAGCTTTGTGTGAAAGTAGCCATCGCTTAGTGAAGGTTATGGATTCAAAGTGTGCTTGCAGCCTGGGAGAGCATAATTCTGTTGCACTTGGCTCCACTGCTGGCCATGGCTCACTCATCCTTTACTAAGTCATCACAATGTGACTTGATTGCGCTGTTCATTATGAGGAGCAAATGCTAGATCTTGGCAGAATTTGTCTTGCCTCCCCCATATACAGGATGAGGCCTCCCCAGGTGCTGTCTCAAGTGTGCACTTGAGTGTTTGAAACCTCTGCTTGGAGCCTGGCAGATGAGGAAAGAATATCTTGTGCAAAAATGTATCGCCTTCTACTGCGGCAGTGGTTTAGCAGCCCTGTGGGACCAGTTGTACAAACACAGGAGCATGTCACAGCCATTAGCATGTTCTTCGTCAGTCTTCCTTCCCAGCACATCCCTTCCATCTTTGGCCCTCTCTGCATCTCCAGGTTGGTAGCAGCTTTGACCTCAGGTCTTCAGATTGCTTCTGGCCAGGAGTAGATGCCCATTGGGATTGTCCCTCCCAGAAGCTATTGCTGGCCCATCCTGCAGCAGGAGCAGAGGAGCAGCCAGCTCTGCTATTCTTGACTTCTATTCAGCCCTTGTCCCTCCAGATAGCTTTAGATGACTTTATGTATGACTTAGGTACTTTGGGTCTAGTAATAGGCCAGTTACTCTTCTCCAGCGTGGTCAGCAGGGGCACTGTATTTGAGTTTTATGCAGAGAATGGGATAAAATACTTTCGTCTGTGTGTCTGTCTGTAACATGACCTGTTTGACACATCCAAAAGCAATGGGCTTTGTCTAATATCTGCTTAATGTCATGCACTGCTGCTCTTGCCTAGACAAAGTCTCTACCCCATTGCTCCTGAGCTGGCAATACAGAGCTGCTTCAGCCTAGCAGGAGAGAGAGGAGTGCTTGTCCTTTGGCTTATTTTATGCTGTTCTTGGTCTCCTTCAAGCTCTGAAATAAATCACCATTTTCCTCACAACCAACACAGAGCCCTATCCTGCTGCTTCCCTGAGCATCCCTTCATATGTGCCATCATCATGTCTTGGGAGTTGTTCTTGCTGGGCTGTCTGCAGGGCAAAGGGTGCCATAGGCTGTCCCTGAAGGATATCAGTAATTATTGTTGTTGTTGTTTTCTTTGTTTTTCCCATCTGTTCTGAAATCTCCTTTCAAGGTGGCACAGTGTAGGCTTTGGTGGTTGTACTGATGTCCTCAGCAGTTGCTTCAGAGGGGTTCATCCATTTGGAGGAAGCTCCTCTCTTCCTCACAGATTCTGCTGCACCTGCCTCCCTGTAGAAACATCACACCTCACCAGTCACAGAATCACTAAGTTTGGAAAAGACCTCTAAGACCATCAAGTCCAACCGTCTACCTAACATTATCATCCACTAAACCATATCCTGAAGTGCCATGTCTACACTTTTTTTGAACACCTCCAGGGATGGTGTTCCAATAACAACCTGTTCCAATGTCTCATCACTCTTTCAGTATATAATTTTTTCCTAATATCCAATCTAAACCTCCCCTGATGCAAATTAAGCCCACTACATCTTGTCCTATCACTAGTTACTTGGGAGAAGAGACCAACACCCACCTCTCTACAACCTCCTTTCAGGTAGCTGTAGAGAGCAATAAGGTCTCGCCTCAGTCTCCTCTTCTCCAGACTAAACAACACCAGTTGCTTCAGCTACTCCTTATAACACGTTCTTCAGATCCCTCACCAGCTTTGTTGCCCTTCTCTGGACCAGTTCCAGCACCTCATGTTTTTTATGCTGCAGCACCCAAAACTGAATACTCAAGCTGCAGCCTCACCAGTGCTAAATACTGGGGCATGATCTCTTCCCCAGTCAGGTACAGTGGCCTTCTTCTCTTATGAGTGGCTACTGCTTTTCTGACTGGTATAGCAGAAGCTGCCAAGAAACCATAGAAATTACTTTCCCTCTCCTGTAGCTGCAAAT
The DNA here is from genome assembly GCA_024605025.1 of Megaceryle maxima. Classification (NCBI taxonomy): domain Eukaryota; kingdom Metazoa; phylum Chordata; class Aves; order Coraciiformes; family Cerylidae; genus Megaceryle; species Megaceryle maxima. Next base: position 39,322 of record JANHGN010024146.1, read on the forward strand.
AAATAATTCCCAGGAACTCCTGCCTTGCTTGAGTCTCTTGTCTGGAAGTGGGGTAGGTGGCTTGCAGCAGGGTCTGCCTCTGTCAGGCAGCACTGGGAGTTTGAAATACAAAGCCCTGGGGCTATTATGGTCCCAAATGGAGCAGATGATCAGACAGGCTCCCTGGGAAAGGTTCTGGCTTGCCTGGTTCCCAGCTGGAGAGGAAATGGGGACCTTGCAGAGCAGCTCAGGCTGTCTGCTAAATGCAAAACCACGTCCCGAGACCTTTTTCAAAGCACACAGAGGAATATCTGCCTAGGGACGTCAGTAAGTAGTGAGTCTACAAAGCAATCTGTTTGTGTTATTCTCGTATGGCACAGAATAATAGCGCTCAGCACTAGCTAAGTGCTGTGCAAATATTAGTGTCTGTGGTGTGTTGGGGCTTTTTACTTTTTTTTTTTTTTTTTTTTCACTTGTTGCAGGAGCTGGAGCTTGTCACACTCATTAAGCTACAGCATCTGCTTCTGCGAGAGAGCTGGCAGGAGCCTGGCTTTCTTCCTGGGCCACTACTATGGGTCTCAGGACAAGATGCTTCTTCAGAGGAGTAAATGGGAAAGCCTGTTCTTATTTGCATTTTGCACTTCCGTCCCCCTTTGCTGTCCTGGTTAGTTGCTCCCCACACCTTCTACCCATGAAAGTCCCCCTACAGTGACTCACAGGGTGCCAGGAGTTACAGCAGGGTACAGCACACTACATTTGCATCTGCTCCAGTGTCGGCTGCCCTCTTTCTGCAAGTGGCAGGCTCTGGCAAATGCCAGGCTGTTCATTACCATTGCACTGCTCCATACATAATGAGGTAAAATGAAAACAACTTCTCTCGCTGCAGCTATGCAATCTGGGAACTCATAAAGGCTAAAGCGCTTTTAATTATGAGCTTGTTCCGATTATGCCCAGGCTTTCTGTTTCCTCCCATAGAGCAGGCCAGCTCTCTTAGGTCAAGATGAATTTCAGTTACAGAACTTCTGGCACATGCCATTAGGAAAGCTGGAGAGTTTCCCTCTCCTAAATCTAGGCACCTGCAATGTGTGATCTATTGCTCCCCAGAGAACCGTTCTTCTGGCTATAATGTTGCTGAAAGCAGAACAAACACATTTGTTTCTGGACACGAAAGTACCTTTCTCTTTTTCCTTTGGGTCTGCAGTGCACCAGGAGCCCCATGCTCTCCTCCCAGCTGTGAGGTGGCAGGGTCTGATGAAGCAAAGGGGCCTTAGCCTTTTGTTAGCTTAGGCTTCTCACTCCTGCTCTTGGAGCCGAGATTTCAACCAGACTCACTCCCTACACCCTGAACTTTAGCTGATGCGAAAATGAACTCTGAGCCCTCTCTGGAGAAGGAAGAGAGGATCTGCAAGCAGAGATTCAAGCTGAGAGACCCCTTTCAGTTCCCTGCTCCTGCTGAGTCTGTGTGTAAAAGGACAGGTCAGGAGGCAGAAGTCTTGTATAAGGAGTCTTAACCAGCACTGTGAGGGCAAAAAGTTCATTTTATTACAGCTTGAAGTGGAATTGTTGTGGAAACTTTCAGTGGTACTGAATCTCTGTCTCAGGACTGTTACCCTATGTTTTGCTGCATGCCAGTACAGCTGTAACAGTTATGGCCAATTAATTAGAACTACTTCCCCTTGTTTTCCCCTTATAAATCACTCTTTAGTCAGTCCACAGAGAAAACAAGGGAAGAGTGAAATAAGTCTGAAGTAAAATATGAACCTCCCTTTTATTCCATATTTCAGACAATAGCAAGCTGTGGGACACCCAGGGAATAGGCTTTCTGAGCCACTGCTCTGTGAATTCACACTCTGTTTATGAGCCTCTTCAGTGTATAAAGTGAAGTTTTTAATGGCTGTTGCTGTTCCTTTTGAATGGCTGTGAAGTCTGGGTCATGGCAGATCAGAGTAAATTCCCCTCCTCCTCACTGCCATCAGAATTAGATTTTTCTGAACTGCAAAACCTGATGAGGGTGGGTCAGCTCAGAGCTCATCCATGATGAGGATCTTCATCAGGATTCCAGCCAGTGTGCTCACCTTGACTGGGAAGGAAGAGCAGGATGTTTTATTTTTGTGCATGTTTTTCTTTGCTTGAAGACTTTTGAGAAATTAACTTTGGTCAGCTCTATGGGTAGAATGCTCTCCCACTGCCTAGAGGTGGGTCATCTACATTCTCCATGGAAAATAGACCAGAAACTTTTGTGTATATAGCTGAACTTGTGTGGGATAAGTCTGGGCCTTTGTACTTGGCTGGTTAGAAGGTTTGTGTGATCTTGGCTTGGCCTTTTTGCTATCCCAGCTGAGGACGTGTACCTCCCTATAAAACGTCATGGCTATGATGAGTATGATTTGCATGTAAAGCAGTCAGTGTGAGATAGATGTTGGAATACTGCATGGGTAGCATGATGGGTGGATGTGATGTACAGTGCTCTTTGAGTGGGTGAAGGGGAAAGAAACAACACAGCTCTGCTCTTTAAATGTTTTTTGGCAAGATCCCTCCTCCAAGGGGTATTTGAGGTGGCAGGGTGAGGGTGAGCAATAAGCTACTGTTAGATACAGGCACAAAAGTAGCTGAGGAAGTGCACAGGGTTGCTGAATGACTGCAAAGCTCTGGCCAAGTTGAGCACTGCCATCATCCCTTTGCTCCCTGTATTGTTCTCTTATGGGTTCATCCTTTACCAGTGTTCTGTATAGGAGTGACTGGTCCAGTGCCATGAAGTTCTTTACATCTCTTAGTTCTAGAGGAAAGCTGGAAGCTGCAGAAACATTCTTATATACTGTACTCAGTCTTGGGTTTTCCTGTATGGAGCCTCCGTAGGCTTAGCAGACAGCAGGCCATCATATGTTAATAAATTCCATCTGCTGGCCTGGGCAACTGTGCTAGCAGCAGTGATTCCTGCCATCAGTCCCAATAGCTCTGGAGAGGGCCAGGGCAGATCTTCAAGAAGGGCTATTCTGGTCTAGACTTTAAGTCCCCTGGGAGGTAGAAGATGTATCTGTAACTCGGAGAGCATCTGTCTACAAGATGGGTCAGGTCAGAGAGCTTGGCCATTGGTGTCGCTAACCTGGTGTAGAAAATGATCATACAGTTCCCTGATCCCAGCCCCAAGCTATTGGTACACTGCACTTGATTATTGCAGGATGCTGTTGAATGAAGCGACCGGTGTTTTTCCCAGCTCTAATTCTTCAGCTAATGTTGCCTTCTGTTTTCCATAAGCTATTATTTCAATTTTTTTTTTATTTCCCAGCAACCTTTGTGAGCATCCTCCAGCTAACGATGATCTGTGTAGCCATACATAGTTCCTGGAGCTTTCATGACAGGCGAAGCCTGGGCACTATGTGAACTACATTCGGTTTCTCTTTTATCCCAAATTCAGAAAGCTTAAACAAAATAGCCCCTTGGCATTGTTCCTAGGAAACCACTCACCAGGAGATTGGAAATAATCATACAGATAATTTACTTGAATGCTGCCGATATGCACATTTTAGTCTTCTCTTTCTATTTTGAAAGAAATTGGAAAAAGTGGCAGTGTTACTGTCTTTTGAGAAATAATAGAGGCAAAGGGTTGCATAGGCAGTAATTCTTAAATTTCTTTTGTAGCATTAAGGGCAAATTAAAAAACAAAACAAAACAAAAAACATACAAAAACAAACAAACAAACAAAACCCCACACCAAACCAAAACTCAGCCTGCAAGTAGCAGTAAGTAAGCAAATTCTGGGTTTTTTTTTGTTTGTTTTTTTTTTTTATTGCAGAATTAAGTTAATTGATTTTTTTTTTCTCTTTTGTAAAAGCATCCAGAGACTATTTGTAGTTCTAATGAGAGATCTTATTAGGCTGTTGTTCTGAGGAGGGATTAACAAAGAAGTTTGGGAGGGAAGCAGATTTTGGCTGACATGGTAGTATTGTTACAGTCTTCCCCCCCCTTAAGTTTTCATCTTCCAAAAATACAGATTTTAATTAAAAAAAAAAGGGGGAAACTTCTCGGCCTTTCAGCTCAGCAGCACATACAGACAAATAAATTAAAAAGTGGGAGAAGTGGAACTAACCCAATAATCCGTGAAAACCTAATTTCCCTCACAAGCATCACTGACGCAAGCATCTCCCCTTTCCCTTCCCCTTCTCCAGTTCAGGGGCAGTGATTGGAGAAATTGGCTAACAAGATCAGAAAATTTAATTACTGTTCTGCCTCCCCTTCCCAAGAAATTGGATGTCACACTTCCTTGTAGCCTGTTTTTAAGATGTGCTTTAGCTGGTTTTCATATGACTTGAACCTGACTCCCCACCCTCTCCCTCCACCTTTCTCCCCCTGTTCCCCATGGAAATATCCATCCAATAGAGTTAATCCTTGGACCAGAAGCTGAGATAGGAGAGAGACCATGGCCATATTGAAAGCCATGGTAAAGCTCTGTCAGGCCTATAGGGTGTCATTTTTGGTTCCTGGTGCTGGAGGGAGTGTCACAGGGGAGAGAGATGGGGTTGGGATGCTCCATCTCTCCATTTTATGCTGGAACAGGTGAAAGGAGAGAACGGGGTCAGAGAGGGCTTTGAATTTGCATTACTGTTGCTCCTCTGGTTTTATACCTGGGCCACAGACAACACAAGTAAGAATTTTCCTGTCTATTCAAGCTGTAGGTCTCAGACCTAAGCTCCTTCTTCTTTTCCTTCTTGCTTCCAGGCTGAGGCATTTGTCAGGGCCCTGGGGATACCGAACAGCAGAGGCTATTTCTGCTTGGCTGCCACGAGGGTCTGGGCAGGGCAGAGATGAATGCAGTGCAGAAGAGAGGAAACATGGCTTGCTTTGTAATGTCGCTTCTATCATCGGAAGGGATCTCAGACATGTAATTAACTAAAAAGGAGGCTGTTCTGCATAACACAAGCCTGTTGTATCCAGCTCAGCAGGTCGGGTGACCCAGGCTTTGGTCTCATGGCTGGCGATGTCACCAGGGTCCCCTGGTAGCAGAGCAGCCTCGCTGGAGACAGCTGCTCTATTTATTTTTTGTTTTGTATTCCCAGCATGTCCTGTTCTGTGCGAACTGTAAGCCTGGCTTAGAAATTCAGTGCAAGCACCTTATCAGATAATGAATAATGATTTATTGAACATATGGGTAAACAGCATAGATAAGATATAAATACACTTCGGAAATGCAGTTGCATTTGTAAGAATGTATTCCCAATCAGCCCTGGGGCTTTCAGCTCTGTTTGCAGGTGACACAAAGGCATCTTCTGCATGGGCTGTTGTGTGTTCCTGCAGGTCCCTCTCTATGTGCGCATGGCCATAGGTAAAAACTAAGGACAAAGTGTGAGGGCAAAGATATCTGCTAAGAGGTACTCCCAGGGACATGGGCATGCTGTAGGAGCTGGTCTTGAGCAGGTTAAAGCAGGGTGAAGTGCATCCCCACCCAAGTAAATGCCTGCTGCTGGGAGAAGCTGGATGCAGGAACCAGTGTCTGATGATAGCACATAAGGTATTTGTCTTGAAGATACAGGGGTGCTGGACCAGGGGCTGGCTGCTCTTGGAAGGGCCAGGTCTGTTGCGTGCCAGGTTTTTTAGAGCCTTGTGTTGAAGCTTTTCCTTCCACAGCTGCACACCAACTAGAACCCAAATGAGGGTAAAGTTATCTGAATGTGTGTGTGCCTGATGTATTTGAGCCAAAATTTGAGTTTTGATTTGATTTGATTTAAAGAAAAGTGGAGATTGTTCACCCATTCTAAATAAACCAACACTGTGGAAGCAGTGTATACCACCTGGAGTGTTGGTTAAGCTGGAGTGGAGACATGAAGTCACAGCTGCTCTGTGTGCATGGTGCAGGTACCTCAGTCTAGGGGGAAACATGAGGGCTGGGGTGGGATTATGGAAAATGAGTTCATGTCACTGAACACTTTGATGTGTGTAAAGCAGCTTGCACACCCTCTGCCTCGTGTCATTGTATGCTGCACAGCTTGCAAAGAGCAAAGTTTGCTCTGTGAGCATGTGGGTACCTAATTTCTGCAGGTAATACTGTGACTGTCTCCAGAGGAAGATGGAAAGCAGGATTCAGTTGTTAAACATGGGATCAATTATGTATATGAATGTGGTGACTAGTGCCATTTGTAATGCTCTGGGAATAGAATGGCCAACTTGCTTTTCCTTCAGAAATAACTCTTCCTCAGCAAATACCAGCTTACTGGCCTTGCTCAGCTGAACTAACAGCTGTCCATGTGCTCCCTGTTGAGTCTGCCACATCTTTGCTGCTGATTTTGCAGCAACTGTTGGTGGAAAACCCATTGGAGGTCCAGAATACCCCTGCTATTTTAGAAGTTGTCCAAGAGATGTGGTAATGCTCCACCCCCACCATCTTTAGGTATTCACTCATCCTCCTCTGTGCATCTCCTCCTGTGTGGTACTAGCTGCCTAAAGTAATGATGTCTCCCTCTGCAGTCCTACTCACTGAGAAGCTGACAGCCTCCCCTCTGCAGGCTGAGTGGAGGGCAAGCACTCAACCTGGCCTCCTTTATTCTCCATGCTGCTGTTGATTTTTGCTCCTCCATCTTTTTGCCAGGGACCCTGCTGTCAGTGAGCCAGTATTGCTTGCAGCCCCACCAGGGTTATGGATAAATGACAGCCACAGTTTTCCCCTCTGCTTTAATCATCAGCCACCAAAGGCAGTGAAGTTCAAATCCTTTAAACAAGAGGGAAGTAAAATTTACCCAATGGGTTGTTAGGTGTCTGAACCACAGGCATGGCAGGGTTGTAAAATAACTGGCTAATCTGCAGATATTGTAGTTCAGCATTGTTGTAGTCTGGCATTTTGATTGTTGTGATAACAGCTTTCAAAGTCTGAGGGAGATGTTAGAGGTGATGCTGGGTTTTTTCAAAGTAACGTGTGTGATAATCCTTTAAGATGCAGAGCAGGCATGGTTCAAGAGTCTTCTGAGATCATCTTTTCCATGCAGGGGTGGTGGTGCAATGGATGAATGTGGGAATAGAGCTAGTATGGGTTTTCCAGCTTCAATCCTGCCACCTGTGAGTAGAAAGAAGGGTTTTTTTTCATATGCTCTACAATAGTGACTGTGGCATTGCTTTTGCTGAGGCTTTTGTGGAGAATTGGGGTGTTTTGTTTTGTTTTTTTGACCTTAAGATTTTTCACTGTCTCACTGTGTGAATGCTTCCCTCTCACTCCTCCCCCATTTGTGCTCATCATCCCCTTGTTTTTCCCCAGCAGGCCTGGTTTGCCGTTGTGTGACTTCTGGGCTAAAAGGTAAATTACAAAAGCCTGGGGACTGAGAGCTTGATAAAGCTTTGCGATCCAATCTATTGGCAAATACAGCCATAGAGAGAATTCGATTTGCATACATTTCCTACCCTGAATTCCTCTGGTGCTATTAGGAGTCACCATAGCTAACACAATCTCTGAACTGTGGGGCTTATATGCATGCAGAAGTACACCTATTTGCTTTCTTGGAAAGAGGTTTACTGAAGCGTTTTTCAACTTATTGTGCACCCCATCCCCCTCCTTTTCCTTCCCATCAGAGGATTTTGTGCTGCTGTAGAGACTCTTTGATCTGAGCTAATTCTTTGATGAAGCTTCACAAGACAATAGAAAAACAGAGCACTGCTCTGGGGAGACTCCTTCCTGCTCAAAAAGGTGGAAATTGTGCTTGCTTGCCAAGGTGGTGCAGCCTGAAGGTAAAGAGTCTTTGCTTGCTGCCCTCATGGTGTTATTTTACTGGTGGACACTGAGCTGTGAGTACTGCTTGGGGCAGGGGAAAGATGTGGGAAAGACTGGTTGCCTGAGGGTTGTTTGTATCAGGTGGTAGAGAGTTAGGGTGGGTGATTATCAAAGTGATCATGGAGAGTTGCCTGGGTGCACAGATGGGGGCCACAGTGTGCTTTCCTCACTAAGATGCTCAGGGAAGGGGTTTAGAGATCACAGCAGTCTGAGTGGTAGGAGGATAACCCTGTGGCCTCCACCAGTTTTGAGTGAGACCTCTTCTATTTCAGCTGGGCCTAGGCGCTGCTATTAAGAGACATGTCTGAAGTTTAAAATCCAAACTGTTCTTTTCCAAGGTCTCTTGGCTTTCACATACAAATCAGAGTGGATGTAGCCATGGATTCGGGTCATGCCACATCAGACTCCTCTAGCTGATCTTCACCTTGGTGAAGCATTTGCTAAACAAAGCTATGTGCCAGCGCCCGCCCGGAGTCATGGGCTCTGTGGGATCAGCTCCCGTGGGAAAGTTAGAGATCTGCGTCTTGTTGGCCTTGGTCTTTCCTCCTTCCCCCTTCTTGTGCCTGGCTGCCCCGTTAATTGATTAGTCCACTGTTGAGCTGCTGCTTCTGGAGCTGAATGCAACGAGTGAAACCGCGAGAGCAGAGAAAGGGAACAGTGATTCTGAGTGCCAGGCTCGCATCTGAAAGATTACGGCACAATCTAATGAGCTCATTAATTTCATTTCATTAACCAAACAGTGCTTGTGGAGAATGGCAAATATTTAAAGAAGCACAGCAGGGTCAGAAACACATTTAATTAATGTTGTCACATGATACTGAGAACAGGAGGGGGGAATAAATCCTGATGCTATATATTAACATCCACAGTGACTTCTCTTTTATATTTAATGTGCTTCTTGGGTAAAAGTCCTCTCACTCTTGTATGTCTGCCTGGCTCCTATTATCACAGTGCCTGAGCAGCTCCCTGACTTGAATGTGTTTCTTCTTCCTCCCAGGGTCCCTGGGAGTCAGGCAGCGCTGTTACCCTGTTTAGAGGGGAATACACAAGGCAAGAGGAGAGGACTCCATCACAATTGTCAGTTGTGCAAAGGGTCCGTGGCAGATGATGCTGTTTTGTCTGTGGTTCTTCTCTTTGGTAGTCCATGCCTACTGTGATTATTAGTCCAAGCTCATCAGCTTCCTGCTCATCCAGCTGGGTGCCCTAGATGTCACAGCGTGAGTGAAATCAGAAACTCAAATAAATGATAGGGAAAGCAGAGGGTCAAATCCTTCCTCAAACCCTTTGAAGTCTGGTGCACATGGCTTGGCTGTTTGTAGACTGGTGTGAGTCACAGCAGTTACAAAGTGGGTTCTCAGCCCATTCTCCCCTATGTCTAAGGGAATTTAGATCTGGGAATTTTCAGTGTATTAATCTCGGTTGTTGAGGTGAACTTTGATAAAAGCTCATTTTGATTTGGGGGACAATATCTCATTTGTGGTTCTTCGGTTAGGTCTGCTGTGAGGCATCCAATGAAACTACATACTGCTTTTCTGATTGTCCTGGTACACTCTGCTTCTTTGGGAAAATTGAATTAGGTTGGATACCCAGAATGTACCAGAAGGTCTGGGTTTCTCACTGACAAATTATTTCTGTGGTTTCCAGTTCAAGAAGCATCCCAGCTAAAGCAGTCTCAGAGGGGGTGGAGCTGTATTTTTACCCTGGATCTGCTGGGGTTCCTGTGTTTGTGCACATGCTATTTTGTGACATAATGGGATGGACTTAGCTTTGCTGAAGGCCTTGCTTTTGAGAAGGGCAGGAGGTGGCTCTGATTAAGGGTTAAGTGGCCAACGAGCTTGTCTGGGATGTTGATAGGGTCAGGTCTACAGTACCAGAAAAATCAGCTTGGCCAAAGAATCATAAAACCAAGTCACCTTTGCTGTTAGTGGTTAATTTGACAGTGCTCGAAAGAAGCTATGCCCTCCTATACTGCCAGTGATGGGTCCCCCACTCCAGAGCATTGGCAGCCAGGTGTGAATTGTTTTTAGCTAAGAGTCTGAGATGGCTGCAAATGCTTTCCTGAGGCTGTGACTGCTTTGGGAGCCCACTTCATCCTGCCAGCAAACCTCAGGGTTTCATCCATCCAGTTGCAAGCCTCCCACTGTTGAGTAAAGCCATGCTGGAGGTCCAGGAGGGATACCCATCTGCAGGTATGACCATTTTTTCTTTGCCATAAAAGCAAATGCACTATATTTGGCAGTGTTCCTCAGTGGTGATTATACCAACATTAAAGGAGTGCCTTCTATTAATGCAATAGTGATAATGTGAGGAGTTCAAAGGAGTGGTGCTTTCCGGCAGGCCAGGTAGAAAGCAGGCAGAGCTGGGGTGTGCAGGGGGCTGCTGTCATTGAGGGCTGCAGCTGGATGAAGCAACCGGGCCAAAAGGCCAAGCATAAATTGTGAAGTGCCTATGAATTAGTCCTTTGGTGACAGCTTTGTCGGCATCGTCTGGGACTTTCATGGGCAATTGTTCATGGCTGGGGATCAGAAGAAGACAAAGAGCAGGAGGAGAGGGTCTTCTTTTGCTTCGCGCTATGGCAGTTTGCCCATTACCCTGTTTCTCACCCCCTGGCTTGTCAGTACTTGATTGTTCTTTATTGCAATAAAATGAAGCCACATTTTGAGTTTGTGAGTTCATCCTCCATCACACAGTGCTAACCCGTGTGGCTGGAGGCCAGGTGCTTCCTGATGGGATCAGCTGGTGGGAGCCTCACTGAGCAAAACCTGCTGCTGCCTCAAAGATGGGGTGGATGGGGTTCCTGGCTGGTGCTGAGAGCACTGCTCTGGAAGTGCTCCCCACCACAGTATGACTCTGTGCTGATAGGATGAGGGTTTTATCCCCCTGTGCTAGGGACTCAGCAGTGCTGGTGGCCCAGATGAAGTCCCTTTGGGATTGCTAAGGGGTTGGTTGTGGTTATTGCTCCCTTTGAGAGAGGATACAGTGTCCATCATTGCATTAAGACTGCAATGTAGCAGAAATACCTGCTTATGTCAATTCCTGATGGTTATTTGGTTACAACATTTCTATTCACCTAGATGGAAATGTCTGCAAATGAAGCAATGGAGACTGTGTCCTTGGCTGGCAGATGTTGTCTGCTGGGAGCTCTGGGGCTCATACTGGATGAGTATGTGATTAGTGCCCAGGAAGCAGATCACAACTATTTCTGTGGTGAGTTGGTTGGACTGTCCTTCCCATTTCTGGCATAGGGGCCTTGGGAAGGTCTATCTTGTGCCTTGTGCTTGGGTGGATGGTTCTGATTTGCATCCCAGTATGGGAGGAGGCAAAATCCCTCCCTGCTACAGGGCCTGCTGTGAAGACCTCACTTTCCTTGGAAAGAGCAATAGTACAGTGTGACCTGGGAAAATGTCCCCCCAGATCCAGCACAGCCATGGGACAAGAGAGCTCTTGTCTGGGATGAAGTTGTAGCCTAGAGCAGGAGGTGCAAACCCTGGGGAACCTAGCAGGGCTCAGCCAGGTTCAGGCAATCTTGCCAAGCGCTTGTGATGCTGATAGCATTTCTGTGCTCTCAGTGACATGAGTTGCCCTTCCTCAGGAAGATCCATTTTTGTCCTGTCTTTGGACCCAGTGAACAAGCCACCCACTACATTCTGCTGAACCTCTTCTTATTCCTGGGAGAAAAAAACCATATCCTCTTGCATGAAATCCCAGGGACAAAAATCTCTGGTGGCTGAGGAAGTAGCTATGCCGTTCAGTTGCTGCTCTGCAGCAATAATGTCTTGAGGATCATGGTTTGCTGTATAGCTGTTTGCATACATTAAAGCAGCGCTTCCCCATCTCTTCCTGGCTCCTTAAAACGCCAGGTCACACCAGGGATGTGACAAATTGATTGGTGATCTGGAAGGACATCAAATGGAAGGATTTGGTTTCTGGAGGGGGCTAGTCTGGGGAACTTCTGGATGGAGAAACAAAAAGCTTTCCAAATAGCAATTGCTGTCTGTTCTGCTGCTTCTTCAAGGGAGAAAGTGGAGTGAAAGAGCACCTGACAGCAAAATGCTTCCTGAACTGCAGCTATTGCAAGTAATTCCCATTCCCAGCCTCTCTGAGTAAGTTTTCCACTGCCTTTGAATATGTTTTCTACTTCACTAGTGTCATCAGTGAACAGATTTTCTTGCCCTACTCTCTGAAATTTGGACTGTGACCAGAAGTTTGCTTACCCCTTTTATACTCAAGATGCTTGAAGCTCTGTCAATTGGCCAGCTTGTGAAAGCAGAACAAACTTTTCTTTTAAACCTTTCAAGCCATACTGCAAAATCAGAATATTTAGGGGATTGAAGAAAATCAGCTTTGCCAGTAGAAAGAAGAAAGGTGTAATATAAATCCAGAAATGTGGATTTCAACAGAACTTAAAAAATACTTTCCCCCCCATCGTGTGTGTGTGTGTCTTTCCAGGGAGAGAGAGATTCCTGGCTTGTGAACTGAAAGGCAAAGATTTTTCCCAGCTCTTGTAGTGGCACCTTCTGCTGTCAGAATTGATAGCTTAGATTCTCAAGGTACTTCAGGTTTCAATACTTATGCTCCCTTAATTGAGGTATTACAGATACTATGGATTTTTTTAGCACATCCTTTACTTTTTGTTGTTTTTCATGGTTCAATGGTTGCCTCCATGGGTGAACTTGAAGCTTTCTCCAAAAGGTAAACAGAAATCCTATGAAAAAAAAAAAGATAGTGAGTCTAAATATAAATCTGTAAAAATCAGACTTCTCTGCGGCAGCATTAAAGGCGACCAATTGATTTCTGGTATCTGTCTGAAGAGCTAAGTGAAGAAGCCAAGGGGAATATTGTCCTTGTGGTTGTCAACGTCAGACCTGGCAGCTCTGGTGCCAGATGTCCATCATGGACTTGGCAACAGATCGATGAACTGAGAAGAGAAACTGCATGGGTGAAGTCCTTGCTCTTCTGAAATCTGGGGCAAAAATCCCACAGGCTTCCATGGGTTTCAGCCTTGATGGGTAAAAGGAAAAAAAGACATTTTTCTCCAACTTTGGTCCATGCATTTACTCATCCTCCAACTCAAGTTATTTTTTTGTCAGCAGTTTTGCTTTTCAGAAGATGCCGAGTAAGTATCTTCAGCAAATCCAGCTCCTAGATGTGTGCTCAAAGTCATGAACAGCTTTTGAAATTCTTGACATTGCAGAAAGCCACAGAAAAGAGTTTCCTAGCCCAAACTTTGCATCATTTTTGGTAGCCCAGCTCTCTGTCCATGAAACTCCGTGCTTTTCTTCTCTATCTCTTCCATCGCAGCTCTCCTTAGGCATTCTGGCAGTCGTTTCAATTCATGATAAGTTGGGCTGTGGCTGAAGTATTTAAAATTTGGGGTGTTTATTTGTTGTGTTGGTTTTTTTTGGTTTTTGTTCCCCCCCCCCAATTAAAAAAAAAAAAAAAAATCTCTATTTCTTATGGAAAAATTTAGACAAAAAATGGTTTTCATTAGAAATCCCACAGGGAAGGAATTGGAGATGAAATCATGTTTTCTGACGCTCTTGTTTTGAATACCAAGGCAGAATGAATCTTTTATAAGCCCTTTTATAGGAGGGATTGTAAACAGAATTGTCTCCAAAAATGGAAAACATCTCACACACCCTAAAAAGGGCCAGGCCATTGTTGTAAAGCGGTCGCTACTGCTTCAACTCTTCTGATTAAACACTAACCCCTACATTTAAGCAAAGCCTCCAGACAGGCTTTCCATATTCATAAGACAATGACTTTATCAGGAAAGGATGCATTTTGGGGAAATGTCAATATGAATATTACAGTCTATTTGCTCTTTGTATTGTCCCTAAACTGTCTAAGTGAAGTTGTAGGAGATAATGTGCCATTATGCTGCCACTGAAGTTTGTGGAGCTATTTTCAGGAGCTTTTGAGAAATGGCTGTCTAGGCATGGTGGGACTACACGGTCCTGTGTCTCTACTGTGCTTCAAAATGGACTGTATACTGTGTTTCACTGCATGTGTGTGGGAGATTGACATGTTTGGAAGCAAGGTGTTTTTGCTATCCTCTTCAGCAACGAAAGCATAACAGATGTTGTGATTAGGAGCTTCCAGAGGCCCAAGAAGAGGAGATCCTGATAACTTGTATACCTGCTTTCAGGAACATCCTCAGGTCTCCTAGGCTTCGTAGCAGTCACAGCCTCTGTGACTCAAAGGCATCTAGTGCCATCCTAAGGACACAGCAACAAAGATGCTGCTCCTCTAGCTGGTGTGGGTTGCCTTTGTGTGGGTGGACAGCTGGGAATCCTATTCTGCCTGACTCCTCCTTACACAGGGACCAGATCAGGGGAGCAGCCTTGGATGAGAGGAGTTTTGGGGCTCAGGAGTAAGTATTTTGCACACCTCCATGCTTTTGGAGTGAAAAACCTTTTCTTATGCACTGAGTTTCTTGTTTCAGTTGCTGACAAGTTCTGTGGAGGACCCTGTGGCAATGGAATGGAGGTGATGCTGGTACCTTGCTCTCTGTGGTGTTTTACAGCCCTGGGGACAGGGTCCTCTTGCTTCTTTTGTTTTTGTGAGTGATGTACCCATTCAGGGATAAATAATATTTTTCATTCTATTTATTATTTATTTCCCCCATTTAATATTTAAATGCACTCAATCTTTAAATTGCCAGGAGCTAGAAAAACTGGTGAGCCAGAGGCAGCATTGATAAAACACAAGCATGGCCAGAGGGTGTGGGCGAGCACCATGGGGAATGGGTTTAACTGTCCTGTTGCTGCTGAGATGGGTTAACCTCTTCCTGTCCACTGGGATACACAAGAATCTGTCCTGACAACTGTTCCAGCTGAAATGAAGAAGGTGCTGAGCAGTTGGTGCAACAGTCTGGGGTGGTATTTAGTTAGTACCCATATGGGCTTGCACAGGGTGTCGCTGGGATTGGTCTCCTGGAAAAAGACCCATGAGGACTCTTCCATCTCTTCATTTTCCCTCTCTGAAAAGGCAAAATCCTCCTATGCTCAACAGACCCATTTGCAGCACATGGAGCCAAGCTAATGTGTTGTGAGGATAATAGAGGTTTGGGATGAAGACTCCCCCTGGCTGTACAGTGCCAGGGGTTTGAGGAGACCTTGCAGCAAGGGGCTTCTCTGCCCCATGCTGTGTGTGGAAGCCCCTGGTCAGGCTGATGGGACTGTGGTGAACCTTGTCCTCTTCCAGGGCAGAAGGCTGATCTGCTCACATATGTGATGCTGGGAGCAACAGCTGGGCTCCAAACACTGGTTCCCGGTAGCAAAGATGAAGCTGCTGAGCATGAGTGAGAGAAGGTGAAGGAGCCTGGAGGAGTGGTGGGTAAGAAAAGCCTTCTGTTGCCAAGTGGAGCAGTTTTATTGCAAGTCTGAATGGTATTTACTGTGTTTTCCTAGAGCCCCAGAGCCAGATTTTGTGTAGTTCAGCTGTCACTAAAAAGCAAATGTATATTTCTAGCCCTCCTGGCCTTGTTGACATTCTGGAAAATGAGATTCCTGAGCATGAAAGAGCCAGCAGGCAAATACCCCCTCCCCAAAGTGTGCTATCTTCTGATCCTGGAACAAAACCTGACAGTTTTGGAGGTTGTACGTGGGTTCACTGGTACTGAACATCTGCCCAAATTCTCTCTGGTTTGTTCAGGCTGTTTCCAAGACCCACCAGGCTTGACCTGAAAATGCATTATTCAATGGCATTGATCTCGGTGGTAGTGAGCTGTTTCATATAATTGTTCTCTCTTTGATTCCTTGGATGTTTTCATTCATTCTTTGGCATTCAAGCTAGTCCAGCCTTGCCCAAAGTATCCCCATCAATGAGGTCCTCCTTGCTGGTATGGCTGGATGTGGCTGGGGAGCACTTCTATGAAGGGGATAGAGAGGGAAGCATCCCTCCATCAGCCCTGTGTGCAGCGTGAGGCTGAGCAGCATTGCACGTGCCTGACTTTCTGCTGGCAGGAAGAGAATAGCAGAACCCTTGGGTTGTGGCTTTTTCCCAGGCGATAGGGAGTAGGGGGATGCCCAGCACAGCAGGCACAGTGAGCTGGAGGGGCTGAGACTGCTGCTGGGCCTTGGGAGAAGACTTCAATTGAGAAAACAGTGTCTGCTCTCCCTGCTGCCTTCTCTGGTTTTGTGTTGTTTTTTTTTTTTTTCCTATTCCCATCAAGATAATTAAATCAGCGGTTATGATTGTGGGTGGGGGAAGGATAAGTGTCAGACCACCCTCCCTGGGTGGAGTCCTTGTACCTTCCTTCCTCCTGCAAATGCCACCTCTGAGCAGGCATCAGTTTTGTTTCTTTTTTTTTTGTTTTATTTATGAATAAATAATTGCCACAGCAGAGAAGAAATCAAATGGCTCTCGCTGTGCTGACGCTTTCAACCAGCTTGTTACTTTTCCTTTATCTAGCTCTGAGTGATGCCTGGCAAAGTTTGCAGCTTTTGCAGCTCTCTTCCCTCCCACTCTCTTTTGTCCTCCTCAGGGCCTCCCTGCAGACCTGCCCCCCAGTTTTATTCCCTGCTGGGTGATGCTGTCCCAGGCCACACAAGTGAAAACATTTCCAAGGCTGAACAAGATTTCCCAAGGGAGGGCTGGTAGTGGAAATAGCACAGGGGAGCCATTTATTATTCTTTACAGACTCAGGGCTTGCACTACTTGGGGGAAAATTTGCTCTGGGATGGTTTTGTGGTTTTCCTTCAAGTGTATGTAAGTATGTTGAAAGATGTTGGGTGAACAAGGTGGAAGTGTGTGCAGAAAAGCTCTGTAACATATGGCAAGACTTCACTTAAAGCAGGTGTAGATTTACTGTCCTCTTTCCCTCTAAGGTAACAGGTATTTACAGGGAAAAACAATCCTATATTATATCAGTTAAAAATAAAATTAGGGGCCAGGGCTGTTGTCCTTGGTCATGTACTAGTGCAGAGATGCTTTTTTCAGTGTAAGCATCCCTCCTGACAGCACTGGTCTAAACAGCATCAGCAAAATTTTTTCCTGACCTGACTGCACTCACTCAAAGGTGACAGGAGAGATCTGAGGATATCAGGAACAACCTGGGACGCTGGAGACTGAGGCAGAGTTTTGTTGTATTTCTCCACCTGCTGTTGATCTCAGTTTTGCTTGAAGCAGAGCTCTACGGTGCCCAGCATCCCCAGCATGCACTGCCCAGAGAACACGCCGAGCGAGCTGCCAGCAGGGTCAGCGCCAGTGTTAAATCCATTGCCGGCTGGATTTTCCCAAGGCCCATCAGATGCTACTTTTCAGCGCAGGTGCCTCTCTTTCATACACATGATTTATCAGACACGCCTGACACATTGATCTCAAAGCAGTCAGGAAAGGTGTGAGGTGTCCCTTAGGGAGCAGAGGCTGTTTGTCTCCTATACCCTTTCTGCTGGCCTCCTGTCTGTTTGCGCAGCAGCGCTGGGCAGCATGCTCAGCAGTTCCCTCTCTCACTGCTGTGCTAGCTCTGGTCTCTTCTGCATGAGTTCCTGCTGTGTTGCCATTTGCTGCTTATGCTGTAAATGTTTTTTGGATGGGGTGACCACACCTGCTGGAAAGGTGGCAGAGAGAAATGGGTATTTGTGGAACTGCAGCCTCCCTTTTGGTCCAGGTTGTTACTGATAATGCTGGGGTTTTACTTAGTATTACTCTAGCACCAAATGCATGGAAGAAATAGAGTTGTGGTATCTGAGAGCTGAAAAGGGATTGTGCAATGCCACATTAAGCTGAGCCAGATGTGTGCTGCTGACCCTCTTTCCAGTGTAGCATCCTTTAATGGGCTAGTGGTTGCTCAAGCAGTTACAGGGTGAATGGAATAAGAACCAAGAAAAGAACACTGGGACAGAGGAAAGGGTGTGTGGGGACTTTTGTCTCTGCTGATATTGGTGCACCCCACCTGCAGGGGTATTTAGCATTTTGTGAGAGGAGAGGTCACAACAGCAAAAAACGCATAGGTCCACAAACCTCTCTGTTAATTGGTGCTCAGTAGCCAACCCCAGCAAAGAACAGGTCTCTGAAAGCTGGGCAATCTCCTAAAACTGTAACATAGCTACCTGCCAGGCTGGAACAGCAGGCTGTGGATTCTATGTGCCTTGATCCAACAGTGGGTATGTGGGTCAAACCAAATTTGGACCTTAACACACTAGTTTGTTGCACTTTTCCAAGGAGGAGGAGTTGAGATACTTGTTATCTAATCTCTATTCTTGCTCAATGCCTTTGGATATAGTTATGTAGTTCTGTATAAACTTTAATATCACTAGATGGGGTTCTCTGGGAGTTGTATGTAAATCTTGAAACATTTGTTCTCTTTCCTTTTTCCTCTCTCTTTCCTTTTCCTCTCTCTTTCCTTTTTCCTCCCCTCCCTTGCCTTCTCCAAACAATTTTGAGTTAAGTTCTGTGCCACATTAGGCTTCAGCTTCAGGAAACATGAGAAACACATGATGTCATCAGTTGTGTACTATCACATGCTTTTAAAATGCTGTCAGACTTGCTAAATATTCAGTGTATATTTTCTGTCTCAGCAGACTGTGTTGGCTGAAACTATTTATGCAAATGAAAAGCTGTACCTCTTCAATAGGTTATTATGAGCTGATCCTGAATAATTGGTGTTGAACTGAGCAGTAGGTGGGAGAAGTCAGCAGAGGCAATAATTAATCAAGTGGCTTCATGTCTAGCCTGGCTGTGGATCCCAGAAAACCCTCTCTGAAGACAGGACAAGCTCCTTGGAGCCTGTTCATGTCTAACCATTGGAAACTCCTTGCAATAATGCCTCTCCCACGTGCGGCTCAAGTTATGCAAAAACCTTGTTTAGGTTTTGCCCAGTGACTCCCAAGGGAAGTCTGTTAGAAAGTCTTTCTGCTCTGAGCCTCTTAGCATGTATTTCTAAACTCCAGCTTATATTAATTCACAGCTGCTTTGTTCTCATTTGTTCTTTGACTGAAATGGCTCTTTTTCACCCTTGTTTCCTCCCTCCCTTTTTTCTCTCTCCAATTCTCCATGTATTTCTAGACCACAGCCATGTCCCTTCTTGGCTTTTTTTTTGCTAGACTGAGATGAGCTTTTTTCATCTTCTCTCAGAAAGCAAAGCTCTCTGTTTCTTGTGTCACATTTATTTTTGTGTATCTTTTTGATCTGAAGTGGACCCAGCCTCTTAAAGCACAGCACTGAAAGATGACAGGGCCCTTTCCATGGAGCCTGGGCTGAGATGGTGGGTGTGACAGCAAGGAGACCATTTTCTGAATGATGAACAAGCCCGAAAGGGAAGAAGCAGCATGGAAAAAAGAAGCAGCAAAAAGATTATTTTACTCTTAGACAAGTCCTTGATAAAGGAAATCTTTTACTTATTGCATATCAGGATATATGCAAAAAAATGTAAAACTGATTTATCTAGGTGGCTTATTAAGAGTTAATTGATAAAATAACAGTTGCCACCTTATTATGAGAAACTAGCTGATTAGAAACTTGATTAATGGGATGATTTTTTATGACTATAATTAAAGCACTGCATGGCTTCTCATATAATTGATATTTAATGCTTACATGGAAAGATGGTTGTTCAAAAGAAACAAGAGTTTTATTCAATTATTCACCTGTGGGTTGGGCAGAGGAGAGGACAAGCAGTTCATCTAGCAGTGGGAAAGGAGAGAGAAAAGGCTGAGATGCAACTGGTCAGGACCAAAAAGCAACCTCTTCATTACTAGAGAAATGGAAAAAGATCAATATTTCATAGCCATGCACAGGCTAAAACAGATGGATAGGGGTTCATAAGTAAGACAGAGGGTTGGTGTGGTTTTTTTGTTTTGTTTTGTTTGTCTTTGTTTGTTTGAGGTTTTTGTTGTTGTTGTTGGTTTTAGTTTTTGGTTGTGGTGTGTTTTGTTGTTTTTTTTTTTTTCTGAGAACAGAGATCTCATTAGTCTAAGCTGCAAAGAACCAATAAAAAAATCCGACCCAGCAACAAAAGCCCAGCTTCTATCAGAGGGTGATACAAGAACAAGGAATCATCCATCCAATATCTTCTCTGATGCTAGGAAGCAGTGTACAGTAGCAGATAGTAAAAAGTTAGAGAAAATGTGTTAAAAATACAGTGGTGCTTCTCCTAGAGCCCTGTTCCAGCTCTGGCATTGATGTCAGAAAGGTCTCCTCGGCCAGAGGTAGTAGCTTTGTGTTCAACTGTCCTGGTGGAACTTTCATTATGAGCTTTGTCTAGAATTTTGGACCAATAGAGTCAGTGGAACCTCCACAATATTGGATGCTTTTTCTGAAAGATCTGCTCCCATTCAACCAGCCTTATGGGAAAAACTACCTATCTTGTGTTCCAGGGCATCAGAGTTCATAATCTCAGTGGTCTTCCTTGGCCTTGAGGCCCATTAACTCCTCAGCTGAAACTGATGCATTGAATCTCAGTGTCTTTGCCTTGCAGATCCTCTGGCAGTGCTCATGGGCAGTGTGATAAAGGCCTGGTCCAAAACCTGCAGAAAATCCTCTGCCAACTTTCATGGTTTTGGGGCAAGTGTAAAGGACATGAAGCCATGTGACAGAGAAACAGCTATGCCAAGTGTTTACATACATGTTCTTAGACCGTAGTTCATATTGTGTTACACGATGATTACTGGGACATGCTGTATGCACTTTCTCCACTAAAGAGAAGGTGTTTGGTCCTAATCACCATGTTCTCTGTCCCTTTTATTAAGCAACATTAATCCAGGTTTTCTTCCCTGACAGAGGGCTACAGCCCCTTACTACAGGGAAACTGTAAGTTGTCGTGCCAGTGTATGAGTACGAGGCTCAGTCCTTTGAAAAAGCAAGTCTCTAAATCTCCATTCATCACAAGTTTTGTCTTTCTGTTGGCCAGCATAGGCAGCAGCTGTGATAGGAACTCAGGGATGGGATGGAGTTCATCAGTGAGGCTGCAGGCAACCTTCCAGCCATCAGCCTGGCATCATCTGTGCAGGGAGGTCACACACAGTCTTGTCCTCCGGTAAGTGCTGTGCTCTTCTCTTCCACATCAATCTGTCCAATGCTGTCAGGATAGTGGCTTATTTTGGGTGTATATGTGTGCAATGAATTTCACACCACCCCAAGCGAGTCTGATCTGCAAATCTAATAACAATCAAAACCATCACTAATGCATTATTAAAATATTGTTTTGTTTTGTTTTTCTTTTTCCTGTGAGCAAGAACCAGAGTATTTGGAGGTGGATAGATGGTGCTAAATTGTGTTTATTGCACGTCTCTTGAATATATAACATGTCTGTGTGACCTCCCTGAAGAGTTAGACAAGCTTTTGCACAACATAATAATTCTCAAACACTTAGAAATGCATACAAATGCTCTGGTGCAATGAGAGGAATTTTAGACCTCACATGATTGGTGATGGATGCTTCTGGGGGGCCCAGAAGCTGCCCAGATCCACGGAAGACCTCTCTTTTTTTTTTTTTTTTTTTTTTGTCTGGAAGCAAAATATTAATGGATTCTTCTGGAATGGTAGAGGAATCAGTGGAGATTTTAAAGCTGATAGCTCTGATAACTTTTGAGAGAGATGCTCTGGAAATCCTTGCAAGCACAAGCCAGACTGCAGTCTCTCTTACTTTGTAGTTTGCCAGACAGCAGGAAATCTTCAGCACAGAAAGTTTTCTTGTCATTTTTATTCTAAAGTAGCATAACGTAATGTGTGAAGTTATGCCAGATCTGCTTTGTTAGGATTCCATTAAATGGTCTTTTTTTTTTTTTTTTTTAAGTGGAATGTAAACATTTTTATTATTATTATTTTTAAAACAGAAGTGTTTTTACTCTGGCTTTAGATGACTGTCTTTAAAAAGAAAACTCCATGAAACAAACATTTTTATCCTGAAATATCATCTCAGAGTGCTGACTGTCCTTTGCTGGAAAATATTTCATAGTCTCACTAAGTTAAGAGTTGACAGAATTTTTGAGGGTTGTGGTGTTGGATTCAGACTCAGAAAGGAGGCTTGTTCCAAAAGATGTGTTTCTGGGAAGGGATAGATCCTCCCAGTAGCTCCCGCTGCTCTTTCCGTGGGCAAAGCAGGGAGTGAAGCTTTATTATATTGTAATTGTATATAGCATGCAGTTAACCCTAATGTAAGCGTACCTAGAAGACCCCAGGGAGAAATAGACCCCTTGGACTGCAGTCAGATCTTACAAAGAAGTTAGTGATAAAACTTGGCAAATTGACTCTGCATATACCTGAAGTTATTCAGTTACGTTGACCATCTCTCCCTGGCTGGCATTATTACAAGACCTTGCTTTTACTGCTGTTGTCTGACTGAGAGACCACTTCCATATCATGGAGTTTGCTCCTTAGCTAATCTTATTTGGATAGCTGGCAGATAGATAGGCAGTAGGTTACTATTGCATCTGTTTGCTTTGCTAACATCAGAACAGTTTCAGTATTACTTACTCTGGAGTTTGTGCTTTGACAAGATCAGGCTGCAGCTTGCTGTTGAAATGGGTCAGAATCCCACATTTACCGAAGTCTGGCTTGGGAAGGCTGTTTTGCAAAAGAGAATCTTGGCTCAAATAGCCTTGAATGTAACCCCAGCTGTATATAAATTTGTCACCAGTAAAACAATCTGGCAGCATGTGTGTTGTGCGTGCAATTGCCAAGAGTCATGGGTACAGATCCCTCTTCTGGTGCTGGCTTGTGTCTACCTGCCAGTACTGTAGGAGCTGAGATCTGGCTCGAGAAACCCTTGCTATGGAAGCACTATTGGTACAACCCTTCTGCCAGCTATCAATTAATTAGTGATGAGAAGTAGGTTCAGAGGTCTCTCTAAAATACCTGCTACAGGCTTGTGTCTCCCACAGAAACCTGAAATGTTGCAGGTGGACTGCACCACACCAGAAGTTGGATGAGTAGGCTGAACTAGTTGACTAGGCTCCTGGTACTTTTATTGATGTGGTCTCCCTGAGAATGTGCTTGCTGCTGGGGAAAAGGGAGTTGTTAAGTCTTTTCAAGGAGAGCAGGAGAAACCAGAGAGCTTAGAAAACTGGGCTCAAAATCTGTCTCCAAGATGTGGTTTGCAATTCTTCCAGTGAGCTCCCCTGTGTCTTGATCATATTCTTCCAGTGTTTTCCCCCCAGTTTTTGGATTCAGTCTATGGATGTAAGTGTTCTGATCCAAAGTCCAAGTGATGGAGGGCAAGTCTGTCACCCTGAGGTGGTCCAGGGGGCTCACACAGGTACTTAAGTTACTACTTTGCGATAAATTGCCAAGAACCACTCTGTCCATCTACTCGTATTTCCACCGCAAGTGGGAGGTTGTTCAGCTTCTTTGGCTTGCATGTGGTTGTGTTCGAGCTGTGCCTACACGCCTGTAATTCAGTAAAGTATGTATGTATTTGCAGTGCTACCATACTTTGAGGGTCGGCTCGGAATAATTTGGGCACATCTTCAGTGGTACTAGGAGCAGTGACAGTCAGAGGAGTGTGGCAGGGACAGGACAGTCTGCCTGGCGGTGCTTTTCCAGCACAGCCAAGCTCGCTCACACTTTGGCAATGAGAAGGAAATTTTTCACTGATCACAAAGTGGCAGGAGGGAAGAATAAATTAATTTAAAAGATTTTTAAAAAAGTCCAACTACTCTTCATTTTCCAAAGCGCCCATTTTCTTAACTATTCCTCCAAATTATCATCTCATTAGATTTATTCTATTTCACTGATGTTGTTACTCTGTTTATCCCACGTCACTCAGCAAATGTCTCCCGTCTTCTTCCAGCCAACTTGCACAATACATTACAATTACATAATTACGCCATTGTAATCAAATAATTAAGTTGCACATTAAATACGCATTAGAGCTCACAAAGGAAGGAGCTTCAGACATGGGCATGGAATAGGAGGGAGTGAGCCATCAGTGTTGGTGCTAATTGCATCTTGCTTTTAATGACTTGAGGACTCCAGGTTTTTGGTCTCAGGTGGCAAAATGGGAGTAGGCTGAGGCTGCTGAGTTTTAAATAAGCAAGCAGGTTTAGTGAGCTGCCTTCCCTGTGGAGAGAAACAAGACTCAGTGACCAAACAGAGAGAAAGAAAAAGCGAATAATTGTGAAGCCTAGTACTTTCAAGTCTATGGAAATCTGCTTTAATTGAAGCTCTGAATTAGCTCTCCCAGGAGAAGGATGACACCTGTCCATCACCACTGTGGGACTCATCTGGTCTAGCAGGAGAAAGTTGTGATGTCTTTGGGATGCATTTTAGCAGTGGTAGGGGAGGAGTGAAAGAGTCTGTGGGTAGGTCTTATGTGTGAGGTTTTTCCCCTTTTTTTTTGTTGGTTTAGGTAAAATAACACTGAGCAGATCCAGAACTGTATTTTGGTCTGTTCAGGGTAGGTCCAAGAAGACAAAACTTTGTGACCACTACTCTCAGTTCAAACCCTGCAGGATGAGGTCTAGGACAAAAGATAGCCTTGGTCTAGTCATGCCAGGACTAAACAGCAAAAGTATGTTTGTTTGGTTGGTTTTTTATTTGGGATGCTGTGTATTGGGCAAAACAATTCTAAATACTCTATCTCAAAGGTGATGACAAACATAACTGGGCAGTGAGCTGGCAGAAGAAGCTGAGGTGACGTGGCTGCTTACTGCTAGGGTTCAGAGGTGGGCTGGAGAACAACATGCAGACTTCACCTACATCTCTACATCAGTGGCTATGTACTAGGGAAACTCAAGATCAAATTCAAACAGAAATAGCAGGAATGGAGGAAGGACGTTCTGGAGAAGGACAGCAAATGTGTGTCCAGTTTCATATGCCAAGTAAAAAGGGTCTGCGTGGTAGGTCTTTGCAAGTAGCATCAGGGTCCCCTCCTAAACCTTTGCTTAATAAGTCTCTAAGAATATATATTTTTAATGAGATCCTTAATCTTGCAATTAAAAGCCAAGATTTGTGCTTGGTAATTGCACAGAGGGGAAAAGGGATGTTCTCCGATGCATGAATAAGCATTAGAATAAGAGCAGTATTTATAAATTAG
The DNA here is from genome assembly GCA_024605025.1 of Megaceryle maxima. Lineage (NCBI taxonomy): Eukaryota > Metazoa > Chordata > Aves > Coraciiformes > Cerylidae > Megaceryle > Megaceryle maxima. The sequence goes on from JANHGN010024146.1 coordinate 64,029, forward strand.
GAAATGGTGAGTTGCAGCAGCCTGCAAGGCTCCCTCTTTTCCAGTGACCTAAAGGACAGTGTGTAAGTCTTTGGCCTGTTGGGAAATCAAAGTGTCTGACTGCAGTAGAAGCCAGCTGAGAAATGAGGAACAGTGAAGTAGTCCTAAGAGGTCCATCATGAACTGGAGAAGAAGACATGATGGCAGAAACACAGAAACTCCACCTCAGCCACAATTTAGCACCATATTTTTCTCTAAGTCTTGAGAAGAAAACATGATCCCAAACAATTTTCACAAATCCCTGCTTTGAGCACACATACATGTTTAAATTTTAAAAAAGCTGAGCTTTAGATAAGAGCTCTTTGCTGTATTAAATCTGATTTACTGGGATCCTGTAACACATTTAGACTTCACAAAGTGCAAATGGTGCAGATTAGATAAGATGGTGTTTAAAGGGAAAAAAAGTCAAACTTTAGAAAGAAGATGCAATTCGATTAGCAGATTCAAGGCTGTAAGTGGAGATCGAATGGGCTATAAACAATTTAAGGCTTGGGAGAAGTCCAGCACTGGCTGGGGATTCATTTGTAGTCCAGTGTGTTGTCTCTCTAATCCACTATGAGAAAGAAAGGAAGATGGGAAAAATTTCTGGGTTGAGTGATCTTTCACACTGAGAGCTCATCATGTTGTCCTCAAAGATTTCTGAGCATCTCCATATCAATCTAATATTTTATATATACTTAAAAAGAAAATATATATTTATATATACATATTGAAATACCAGAGCTGTATATTTCTTCAGCCCTTCTACTCCTTTTGGTAGTTAGTGTGTGCACCTGTCTTGTTGAAATCTTGTTTTTTCTATTGTGTCTGCATCCAGATAAATTTCAGGAGTTACCTGAATGAACTATCAATTCACATCACAGTGTTGTAGTTTGAGTGTAGCTTTAAGAGCAATACTTCAAATCAGCTGCTCGTTGACCTGCTCCTGTAGTGTTTCTTTTCATGCAATTACAGAGTCTGCTTAAGAATTTTGCAAAACTTTTCTGGGTGCATGAATGGCTTGGCTTCTTTAAGCTTCCTGTGCTGCTGACTGGAGAGGGATGCTAGGGGCTCTTGTGAATCATGGAATCAGCCTGCTTGGAAGAGACCTTCAAGATCATTGAGTCCACTTGTTAACGTAGCGCTTCCGGGTCACCACTAAACTGTGTCCCTGAATGCCACATCTACATGTGTTTTAAATACCTTCGGGGATGGTGACTCCACCACTTTCCTTGGCAGCCTGTTCCAGGGCTTGACAACCATTTCTGTGAAGAAATTTTTCCTAGTATCCAACCTAAACCTCCCCTGGTGCAACTTGAGGCCTTTTCCTCTTGTCCTATTGCTTGTTACTTGGGAGAACAGACCAACCCCCACCTCACTACAACCTCCTTACAGGTAGTTGTCGAGAGCGAGAAGGTCTCCCCTGAGCCTCCTTTTCTCCAGGCTAAACAACCACCAGTTCCCTCAGCTGCTCCTCATGAGACTTGTGCTCTAGACACCTCACAAGCTTCATTGCCCTCCAATGTCCTTGTAGAGAGGTGCCCAAAAATGAAACCAGTACTTGAGATGCAGCCTTACCAGTGCCAAGTACAGGGCATGATCACTTGCCCAGTCCTTCTGGGCCACCTGGGGACACTGCTGGCTTGCATTCAGTTGGCTGTTAACCAACACCCTCAGGTCCTTTTCTTCCAGGCAACTTTCCAGCCACACTTCTCCAGGCCTGTAACTTTGCCTGGGTTATTGTGACCCAAGTGCAGGACCTGGCACTTGACCTTGTTGAACCTCATACCTTTGGCTTTGGCCCATTGATCCAGCCATCCAGATCCCTCTTTAGAGCCTCCCTATCTTAATGAGAATTAATATTTTCTTCCAGCACTGGTTCTGGGAATTGAGGTTTTATATAACTTGTGTTAAAGGTAAAGTGCTGCTGATGATGGGGAAAAAAAAAAAAAAAAGGCTGGGAAGTTGTATGTTGAATGTACTCTGAGTCTATGGAATCAGACCAACTGCCTGTCCCCAGGCTTATTGGACAGTGAGCAATGGGACTGGACTCCCACAGGGTGACTCATCTGGCGGTGACTGTGTGACTGTCTTTGGGGGTAGATCTTCAGGTTCCCATTGTCTAAAATGTTCACGATCTTCTGGCTTTTTGAGAGTTTCCTTTTCAGACAGAAAAAAACCCCAACAAATAGATACTAATTGCATGACACATAGAACCATAGGCACTCATTTTATTCTGGGGACAGTTTGTTGTTTTTTACTTAACAGTGCCTACAAATTTGAAATACCAAAACTCTTTGCTGAGCAGAATTTCTGGTCGCTTGAATGATTTTGATCCCTTCTGTAAATCTGTCTAGACAGACATTTTTCTCTGCTGTTCTTTATTTTCCACCCTGATTTCTAACCTGTCTCCTAATTTGTTTTATGTTCCTGTCCTTCCCTGGTGATGGCAGCACCTCCCGATATAGTGTGGTCTGCCAATTCTATTATTTGCTCTTTACTTCTTTTCCAGCTTGTTAATGAAGAGTTGACGAAAAATGGGGTCTAACAGTGATCTCTGCTGAACCCCACCAGGGACAACTCCCCATCTTGACAAGCTGCTATTTATCATTTTGCCTGGTTTATGGTTCCTTCCTCTCTTTCTGAAGCACATGCCATCTCTCATGTCCAAGTCAAATTGAATGGAGCATCATAGTGATCTTTCATGAGATGCTGGATCAAATATCTTTCTAAAGCTGAAATACAGTTTTCTACTTTACATGGATAGAGGGACAGAGGATGTTGATTAGATAGGGGCTAAAAGAATCACTCTTCTTACTATTTCAGGCTGTCTTTGCTCTTGCATAACCTGCTGAGGACAGGTCAGCCTTGGGAAACCTTCATGGCACATCCAGATTCTGGTGGTCTCTGTAGTCTCAGTAAGTGGCACTGGCTACAACTCTATGCCTTGATCAGGTAGGCCTGCTCCTCCCAGGTGAGGCTTGGCAGGGGTAGGCAGCACTGCTTCTCAGTGTTCTGACCATGGGGAATGGTATGTCCAGGTGGAGTGGTAGATAGGGATTCTCTGTGTCCTACAGACACAAGATGAGATATGGAGGAATTGAAGGCATTTGAGCAAACAGAGCTAAAGAAAAAGTAACAGTGTTATCCTCCCATCATATGCCAACTGAGAGCTTCATTTCTTGAGAGAACTGGCCTGTCACCAACACTTTGACAAGCCCCTTTGGGGTGTGGTTGCTATGGCTGGGGTGAGAGCAAGGCAGTAAATTTTATGTGACAGGTTTCAAAAAGAAATGTGTTTTGACTTTCCATCCCCCCCTTGACTGGGACAAGGCTTGGGCACTGGGAGGAAACCTGTGGCTGTCCTTCCTCAGACCCCGCAGGATATCCCAGAGTGACCATGCTCCAGAACAGCCTTTGCTCATATTCTGGCAAAGCTCGCGTTTACCTTGTGGCATCTGATTATTTTTCCCTCCTCCCTAATTGGTTCCGTTAATTTATTGTGGACAGGAGCTTGTTCTGCCAAGTGCTAATTGCTAAGGTTATTGTTTCTGCCCTTTTCAGAGCACAGCAGGAAAACCTTCAATTCCATCATATGAAAAAAGATACAAAGCCAAAAGTTTTTGCTCTGGATGTAAGCCCATCATCCCATGTGGTGTTTGTGCCACAGAGGACGCACTGCTCTGCCACTGCCTTTCTGTTACAGAAGGAAGCCTCTTGTCCCTGGGATGTGGACTTAGAATACTCATCCTTGTCTCTGCAATAAAGCATTATCATGATGAAACATACCCTTGAACATAGGTGTCCTTCATCCTCTGAGTTGCTCAGCTTGGGATTTTGAAGGTAGGATGGGTGCATTTCAAAGGCTGGAAGCTGGAAAAGGGATGCTGTTCCCTGTGTGGCCATCCTTCCTGTCTTTGGGCATGTGTAGCAGCAGCTTTCCAAGGAGTAAGCCTAGACTGGCACAAAGTAGTGGCAGCTTTGTCCCCAGCTACCATTTTTCATGGGGTCTGACACTGCTTTCTCCACTCTGTGTGGTGCACAAGTTTACAGGTTAGCTGAGCTTGCTGTAGTCCATCCTTTCCATGGTGAAATGAGCTAGTCTGGAAGGGTTTTTGCAGCTGGTGAAGTCAGGTATCTTGGGTGAAATGGGATGTCTCCAAAGCCAGGCTTTTTCCTAGTACGGAGGAGGAGGAACAATTACTTATTGGCTGTTTTTTCTCTGGAGCTGCCATTTGCTGGCAGGGCTTCTGCCAGCCCTGGATTAACCTGGGTTTTATGGTGGGCACTGGCCATTTAGCCAAGTGCCTGACACTGCAGTCCTCTTGTATTTTGAAGGTGAAAAGCCCAGGGTCTTTCAGGGGAGTTGCTGTCATGCTGTAAAGATCATCTTCTCCATGTTGCTGGAAAATCTGGTGGAGCTCTTCCTCCTTTGCTTGACCATCAGTGTTCATACCACATATGAGAGCATGCTTTCCTCATGCTTTCCATGGTATCTGTCCTTTGGGACTCTGTATTTCCTATCCCAGGTTTTGTTCCCACAGCAGTGCTTATTCTGACTTATTTCCTGTTTATTGCATATCATGGCTGGAGCTTGTTTTTCTTCGCAGCTCAGAAGCTTTTGGAAGTGGGTGTTTATAAACAGAGGGATGTTTGGGACCACATTTGGATCTATAGTCAATCAGCAGACTCCAGTGGTATTTTATGCTGATTATGGGTATGACTTTATACTGTTTCTTCTCTTCTCTGCCCTCTGTCCCAATATCCTTCTTGTTCAGTCTTTTTCATAATGCTCAAACTTTCCTCCTTCCCTTCAGCTCTCTTCTGTCTCACTCCCAGCAGCTAACCAAGGCTAACTACCCCTCACTGGGCAGGTATGCTCAGAGAACCAGGTTACTGACACATACTCTAATCTAGTCTAGTCTAATGAAACACATGATAAATGTATAGGCAGTACTTAGTTTACATAGGAAGTCTGGATGGCATCTGTGGGCAGCACTTTCATGTGAAAGAAGCACAGTTAAAACCTAGATTTCAGTGAACAAGTATATATATCATATTTAAAGGAGCTTTTGAGCTTAAGATATAATGGAGAAATACATTTTATATTGTAACTTTGATAGCTAAGGAGCTGTATCGTAAAGTACTTTACAAAGCAGTGAGGTAGGTAGTGGCAGTTCAGGCAATATGTAGGAAAATGTGCCAGCCATATGTGTAGCCATATCTCACATGCAGCTTTGGAAGTCATTTATTTTTATTGAAGGGATGAATTTGCCAGGATGTCAAGACTGTCTTCTGCACTTTTGAAGAAGTGCCATGCTGTCTTTAATCTACAAAGGCTGGTGACAGGAGGGGGAGCAAGTGCTGTCTCACCAGGTATCTCCTGCATCTTTTTCCCCACCTGCTCCTGTGTGTTGGTGAATGTAGGCTGGGCTCAACTTCAGCACATGGCCTTTCTCTCCATAATGAATATTCACTTTTTTTCCTGCATGTGAGGCTTATTTTCTTCTGCCTTCATCTTCATGCTTTCCATCTGTCCTTCTGTCTCGCCATCCTTCCTCACAAATTCACATATCTCTTTTCTTCCCAAATTTTGGCTGAGTTTTCCTGTCTTTGCAACGTAAGCTTTCATAAAGCCTCGTGCTAACACCTGGCCAGGAGAAAAGCTTGGCCATGTGCAGCTGCCTGCAAGAACCAAATGATGCAGAATTTTTATCACACTGGCCAGAAGATGGGCATTATTCATCTGTATCTTCCTCATGTCCCAGGATTCCTCCTAGGTCTCTTGACATTTGCTCTAAAAGCCAGTTGTAAGAGAAAGTCAGCTTCATTTGGTGTATTAAATGTGTGTTGTTTTGCATGCCTCAAATTGAGTCAAAATACTAGTAGTAAAAAAAAACCCACCAAAGCCCCAACTAAAAAAAACCCACCCACCCCCCCCAAAAAAACCCAAAACAAAACAAACCCAAAAACAAACCACAAACTCAAAACCAAACCACTATAACAAAAAAAACCCCCAAACTATGACAAAGAAATCTTTCTTTGTTATCCAATTTTTGCAATATCTTATTACCAGGGAAAAACAACTATTATCTGCCTTGTAAAGGTTAATATAATAATAAGCAGATACTGACTTCTATTGAGATGAACATGATGATTTATTGACCCAAGAGGTAAATATTCAGTGAAGCAAAGCCGGGGTCAATACTTACCATGAGGAGAATAAATTCTTATACTTTCTACATTGGGGAGACCATACAGATCAGTCACCACTAAATGTCAGCTTCTTTGGCATTGGCTGTTGCCATTTGCAGTGAGACAGCTAAATATGGTAGACTACCAACAGGTACTTCACCTTGGGTTTTTTGAGAAAATGTCAGTTTAGATACATTTCCTTTAGATATTTTTTGTTCTTCAGAATACTTAAGTATTTAAAAACCAAACAAACTGAAAAAGCAGCTCCCAAGGGTTAAGGTAGTTTTGAATGGCTAGATGTATTTCTTGAATAACTGCTGTATATAGTTTTATTGTGTTTTATTCTACTTCATTAGAGAAACACTCAGCTTCCAGTTTCTGAGCCTGGCAACTTAATACCAAATTGGGGATTTTTCTGTGCACATATTCATTTTGATTGCAAAGCCATTTTTCATTTATGTAATGCTTCAACACAGAAATGTCAAGCATGTCTTGTAGTTATCATGGGTAAGGACAGGCTTTGAATGTTGTCACCTGTTGCAGTGGGTGGCATCCTCCTTTTGCTGCTGCAATGGACCACACTGACGTTGGGTGGGTTATTTGGAACAGGGAGGTGTAATGGGTGTGTGCATATGGATAACTTCTGTTTGTCTGGGCTGTGATGGGTAGCACTCTGCTACAAGAAGTGTTAGGTGTATTCTCCAGTCTGGGGATCACACCTGTTTTCTCGCTGGATGTGCCTAAAACATGATCGTGCGTGATGAGGTCTGTCAGCTGCTCTCAACTGGGCGAGAAATGTAAGTTCTCATCTTCTAACATGTTGAGAGCTTGTTTCGCTGATGTTGGGGATGGTAGGAACTATAAATACACTGGGGGTAAGGGGAAGGAGAGGAATTCCGCTATCTATTATCCAACTTGAGCAAAGTGACATGAACAAGGATATTATTTTAGAAAGTTTATCTCTGTTGTATCTATAGTGACAAGATCCTTATCAGAGTAAGACAGACTCACAGGCTGTCTGCTCCTTGTTATCACAGTGTAGGATGACAGTATAAGTATCATGTCTAGAAATGTTATCTATCCTTTATTATTTCACTTGTGAGGAGCTAACAAGAGTGTTATCAGGGTGTTTACAATCAAAACACGTGCAGCTCAAGTGATAAAAGGGAGAACAGACATCTGATCTCCAAGGATATGAAGACAATGAAGCCTTGAGCAGGAGAAGATGGATCTTATTATTGAAAATGGTTTGGCAGGCTGAGAATGGACAAACAAGGCTGGGTGACTTGATCATAAGCTTGAGAGATGGGTGAGGAGAGAGGCACACACACATGCACACATACTCTTGCAGAAAATGAAAATGCGATCATATCAACAGCACTCTCAGCTAAAAGAGAAATATTTTCCAATACATTTTTTATGTTGGGGTTTTTTTCTCTAGTTTCTTCTCACTTGGAGTGGTGATATGGCAAGCTGTCAGGACCAGCAAGTGGAGTAGAGTTACTTCAAGTCAGTCAGAATCTGTGAAAGCTTACCCAGGCTTGGAGAGTGGACCACACAGCTGCTAAGGTTACTTATCAGGGAGTTCATTTAGATTAATTCCTTATCTTGCTTGGGTCAGTGGCGTGTTAATTTAGGGAGTGCATAGACACAGGGTTAGTGACTATAAACCTTATCCAAGATCTTCTTAGGGACAAAGAAGCTAAATTCCTAAAGGACTTAGAAATCTGACCCTGGGATCTTTCTACTGATGGTAATTGAGAGTTCAAAGATGTCCTCGACATCAGATTCTCATTAATCTACAACCTGAGCAAACCAGGTGCAAAATTGTGTCAAATTCTGATTATCTTATCTGACACAAATTGTCCTCATTTGTTAAAGATGGGGTTGTGCAACACCCCATTCAAATCCAGGTCTTACTCCTGGAGGTGGCTGTGTTTGTGCAGGGAGTCTGTTTTTCTCTTCTGTGGTTTTTCTCTTCCCATTTTTTCCCTTCTGTGGTAGAGGTGATGGCAGGGGCAGTTCATGTCTTCATTCCACTCTTGATATCAAAGTTCTCAAAGCAAAGACTCGTGGCTTCTATCCCACAAAATACTATGTTTTTTCTATCATCTTTCTTCACTTGTTTGTTCCATGACATGATAGGACACAGAAGCTTATGCCCAAATGGAAAGCAAGCAGCAGGATCTGTAGTAGTCTCTGAGCCTGGAGGAGACTCAAGCTGAAGGCAAAAACTGCAGTACCACATTTCCCCCTCTCCCTTGGGAAGGATAAGGAGAGTAGAGTAGACGATGTCTCTGTGGGCTATAGACCCAGGGGTGTTGTGAGGGACAATGGGGGATGCACATGGCGGGCTTCTAGTGACAACCCCGTCTCAGAGCACCTCTGTTAGTTTGACTATAGGGCTGACTGACAAAGGAAAGTAGATAGCTTCTTCAGACACTGGGGGGGGGAGTGTGAACATGAATGGCTTGTATGTAGTGTTATTCCGTATTAGCCTGTCTGCTTAACTCTATATTCATCTTGCTTTGTGTATCATGTAAAGCAAACTACTTTCATCCTATCTAAATGACTCTCACATCACTCTCTAATGGCTGTCAACTACTGGTAACCCTTCTTCACCTGGGGGAACTGGCAGCAACACCTCTGCCTTGTTTATGAGAAATAATCTCTGGCTGTGATACATGGTGGAGTTTTTTTGATTGAACCCCCAGCTTTGGAGGGCCAGTGGGGCCATTTTGTATGGTAATATATGACCCATCGCTCCTCTCCTTCCCTTCATCTCTCACACCTTTAATTGCACTTGTGTTTCTGAAGCATATGGAATTCATTATTCAGCAAACAATGTCCTTTGCAATATCAGCCTTAATTAACTGCTCCCCTCTGTATTTTCTTCCCCTTATCCTCTCCAAATCTACACACTGAGACAGGCTGACAGCCCCCCACATGCATCAATGCCTGCCAGTGAGCCATGACCAGATAAGAAGAAATGGAATTCCTTATCTCTTTTTATTTTTTTTTTTTTTTTATAAATACATACACATGCACACACAAACCTGGAAAAGGTCAAGGTTATTGGGAAGGGAGAAGGCCCTTCAAGACAACAAAACCCCTTCTCTTTTTAAGTCTCCATAGCAACTAGATGGAGCATCATGGGATGTCAGGACAAGAGAGGACTATTCTTTTCCTACAACACTCTTTCCACTTCATTAGACTCTTTATCAAGTATCTCTGCACTGGGCTAAGTATATTTTTTTTCTGATGGGGAACAGTGCAGATGACTCAAAAGCATCCTGACCTTTTCAGTGGGACTTTGGGAGATACTTGTGGGAGCTGCATCCTCTTCCCTTGCCTTCCTCCCCCACAGCTCTCTTGTCTCCAGTTCACATGACCTTCTAATCAAAGCCCTGTGGCTGGTGAGGTATGAAGGGTTTCCTTAAAAAGAGAAGGGGCGGGGTTGGGAGAAGAGTATGAGAATGTCCTTCAGTGACACTGGGGGTGTCAAGACCCTAGCTGTCAGAGCTGTGCATCTGTAGGGAAGATTAATGACTCTGCTTAGAGGAAATACAAATAAAACAGAAGAGAATAAACACCAAGTGACTGTGTGGGTGATGAGGGGAAGGTTGAGGAAGGAGCAAGGGAGTGTGATGGGGCTCAATTAGGTATTCCTCAATCTTGGAAGTGTTTTAAGTTCCCTGTGGAAGAGCAAGCTGGCATATGAAAGTTCTTTAGATTTAGTCCTGTGGTCTTGAAGTGATGTGACTGTATGTATTGGTCTGTGAGTGTGCTTCTAAAGCACTAGTTGTAAAGCACAAACACTGTATATTTTTATCTTAGCTTCCCTGGGAAAGCATCCACCACAGAGAAGCCTTTTGTTTTAAGCTCTCACCATGCAGCTTGCTTCATCCTCAAGGTGTCTTGAATTGCTTTGCAAATTGATGCACTGGTTGTTCTTATGAAACTTCCATGCCTGTTTTATGTCGGGCAGTGGCACGTAAAGCAGCTTGGGGGCTGACTTGGTACTTTGGTGGGTATGAAGTGACTTAACTCTTGCTATGGATGGGTGGGATCACACTTGCATCACAGGTGAAGTTGTACCTTGGACCTGGCCTTGACAGAAGCAGGGCACTGTTAGTGCCTTATGCTTTTAAGATGATCCTCTGGATTTTCACTTCTTCCAGGGAGCAATTAAGTGACAGTTTGCAGCTTAATTTGAGCAGACTTTGCACCCTGAGTACCCATCTGAGCATTTACAACAGCTCATAGTGTGAAACTCTGTATCTTTGAAACCATATGAAATGGGCAAGGAGAAGGGTGTGTTAGCATGCATGACTGATGAGGCTAAATTAATTTAAATAAGTGTTTGTAAAGAGCTTTGAACTCGGACACACTTAGACTGTGTGCTCCTCAGCTGTAAGATTTATATGGGTGTTTTTTAGGGGGGAAAAGCATTAAGAAAAAAAAAAAAAATGCTCTGCACTTACAGTAGGAGTCAGATTATGAATATCCCAGTCCAGCCGCTCTGATCCTCATAGGAGTAATATTGAAGTGGGAAATCCCATTAAATAATAATAGGGCTCTTAAGTAGTTCCCTCTGATGAATTTGTGGCACTCTGCAAGCCCCATAATTCCCAATATACAGATGAGGAAGCTGAGGTTAAGTGACTTAGCCAAGGTCATGTAGCAAATCAATAACCACTCCAGCCTGTGCAGGCAGCACCTCTCTCGTTGGCTTCATGTGGCCCTGGCTTCAGCAAGAATGCTGTCAGCGCTTACCAAACAGGAATAATCATCCCCACCACTGTCCCAGTCCCACTGTAAACCCATGGTCTGAAATACTGAATTATATTGCTAAACAGGTACATCTGTATTCAGGTATAATTGGCCTATAGGAGCAGTCATGGGATTTCTTCCTCCCTGCATGCACCTGCAGCTCCCTGAATGGAGACTTCCCCTGGTTCCTGCTGCTGCTGGTCCCTACAAGCAGTCAGGATCATCATGTCTTGCTCCTCTGCATGGGTGAGAAGGTCTTGAGGGGAAGGTGTGTGCACCTTACGCCAGGGTTGTCACAGCTCTGCTGCCTTCAAGACTCTGAGGAAGGTCTCATTGTCTCAAGTGAGGCTCAGACATGCAGGCTGAGGTGCTTCGGGTGGTCTCCCACCCCAGTGAGAGCAACACTGCTTAACTGTCCCTGACAGATGGACCTCATCTCCTCAGGATCCTTGGAGATATGGAGACTCAGCAGTCTCTTGGTCCCCCTGCTGTCACACTTTATCCCTGTGCCCTTTGCCATCTGTCACAGCACCATTGCTTTCCTATGGCATTGCAGGCAGCAGTCTGGATCCCATGCACTCCATCTGTATGATGTGCTCTGCTTATGCTCCACAGCATGTGTCTTGTCATCTGTGGCATTTGCCTGAAAATGCAGCAAGAGCATCTCTCTCGCAGGTGGTGTGATGTTGGGGCAGGAGCATCTTTCCCACGGTGGCAGGAAATTGCTGCATGTGAGAACTGTTGTCTGTGATGAGGGTAAGAGCCTCTGCCAGCATCTGTGGGAGACTTGTCAGCCAGTTCTCTTTCCCACTGCTTGACTCTTACTGCCTGTGCTTCAGCTTCCTCCACTCATTTCTTTTGTCTTAGGTCTGTAGAGGGGAATATAGTAATAATTTGGGGGTATTTCAGGAGTGGGGATTTTTGTGTTCAATCTAAGCTTACTTCCCATGGGTGGCTAGTCCTGAGGAAAAGGTTTGGTTTTCCCAGAATCAGGTAGACTGTAATTCTGGGGCTCTTAAGTTGCTTATTCCAGTAACACTGATGTTCCCCTGTGTGTCATCTTTATGTCTTGTTACTCTTCCCAGTGCTGCTAGCTGGAGTCACATGGGAGTGAGAGGTTCTGGATGTAGACATCTAGCATTGCCCAAGGAGGAGTGTTACTCCCTCCATCAGTGGCTTGCTTCCCTCTTCTTTTTCTGCAGCTTTGCTTTAGCTAATTCATAGCTATTTGAATTGCTGATTCTGCTCTTGCTGTTACGTGGCCCAGTGCTAACGATCTGGCTCCATTTCCTTTCACAGGTAAATGGTACAAAAGCACAGCAAGTAAACTGGAGCCTGCTGTCTGAATGTGCATGTGTTGGGATTACCCTGCTGCCAAACAGCTTCACTGTGTTTTCTATAGTGCCTCCTGCAGCCCTATCAGACTGTTTTCCAGAAGGCTGAAGAGGAGATATTAACGATGAAGTATTGCTCTTAATGCCAGGCTCCTTCGTAATTTGCTGTAAGGTCTCTCAAGGACAGCGTGTATTTCATGTATGTCTCTATCTGCTTCCTGATCAGCATTTCTACATGTGTTTGACACTTGCCAGACCTCTGACATCCCTACTCCCATTCAATTTAACCTGCAGAAGAGGAGCTCTCAGGAATACTGCAAGTGGAGTCAGGGCAGAAGGAAGACCAGTGTCCTCCAGCACCATATCCCATAGCTGTATAACTTTCCAGCTACTCCAAAAAGGCCCCGACCTAACCTGGAGACCCTCTCTGTATTACAGCTCCAGTGCTGTGCCTGCATTGCCAGCACCAAGCTCCATGCTCAGTCTTTCTCTGCAGGCCAGCAGCAGAGTAGCCAGCATGGCACTGGCTCTGGTGTCTGCCCATCCTGACGGGATGATGGATGCGAGCTCCTGCAGAGGAAAGTTTGGTCTTCTATAGCTCCTGGATGCTATCCAAGCCTGGCTTTGAAGTTGTCAAAGTTGTTTTAATGTTTTTCAGGTCTTTGGGAAGTTTTCTGAATTTATTTTGGGACGAAGATCTCAGCACCCCAGCTGATGCTGAGAGAATGCTCTGTGAGAGAAGTGTCCCTGAAGAAAACCCTCCTTTCAGCAGCACATGGCAAAATACCAATATTTCAGATTCAGTGGGAAGCACAGAAGATATTTTGAACTGCAAACTGTGGCTTTCAAAAAAACCACTCAGCAGTGCTTTGAGGTTTCCTTCCTGAAGCCTTAATGACTTTGAATATATATTGTGCCTCTTTTTGCATGCAGCCTCTACAGCAAGACAGACTTGTTCCAGGGATTATTATGACTGTAGGTATTAGATGTTCCTTTTGCATAAGGGATGGCTTAGGCCCCCATTCCCTGCCATCCTGTGATTTGATTTCATCTTCATTCATATCATGGCATTTCTGAAAAAGCTGCTTGTTTTATATAGCAGCTGTATTGTCTTAATGCAGCTGTAATGTGTGTTTGTCCAGGCATTGCCTTTGGGGAACAGCAGGACTAGGAAGATGTTTTATTAGATCATTCACAAGTTCTAATAATCTCTGAGTCTCTCCAGTATCTTTGGATGTCAGCTGTGCTGCTTCCGCTTTGTGGGATGGGGTTGTAACCTGAAGATGTATGATCCTCTATCTGTTTCATCTCAGTTTTAGCTCTCCCCTCCTGGCTGTTTTCAGCAGTCAGACAGGAGTTAGTCCTTGTACGCTAGATCTTAAACCATGTGTGAGGAGTTCAAACATACAGCACAGCAGCAGCAGGAAGGATTCTTACTGCTTAGAGTCTTGTTTGTGCAACTTGCTGGTGGCATTGAAGATCTTCCCCTGCAGACCCGATCCCAGGGTGCATTCCTGTCCCTGCACCTCTCACTGCCAGTGTTGAGATTATGGTAGGGCTGCTGCTTCCCTGGCTCCAAAATGTGTGTTTTGTGTGTATTCTGCTTCCAGAGCTAGACTTTGCTTACTCCTTTAGGTTTTGCCAAAGGAATTGGCATTTCCCCAGTCACTTGTATTGGAATGTGAGCTCTCTGACCAGAGGTGAATTTGCTGAGTGGCATGCAAATGTTTTTTTTTTTATTTTGCTAGGCTCCTTTGTCTTGCACCTTATCCTGTGATGGGGACATTTCTGGATTAGAAATGTCTGTTGCTCTCATAATGGTTTTCTTTAAATGTAGTGCATTCCCAGTACATCTTGTTATTCTAATGTGTTGCTATATTGCTCTCTTATCATCCATTTCTGGTCGTAGTGTGCTTGAGAGCCATCCCACTTCTTTAAATACCATTTAAAGTTTTTTATTGCAGAGATGATGTTGGCATTGTGGAGTTTGCTTCCTCTGTTTCTTGTTGCATGTACGTCTGCTGTAAATTTATTTCTTGCAGCTTTTGCATCACAGCCTCATGGAGGAAGTTGTATTTTAGGCTCATGTGGCTGTTTCTGCACTGATGGTACCACTTATTTTTTCATTCTCTGTGTTTCCCTTGACATTCAGCCTATGACTTGTATTGTCTTCATGGTATTGTGACTGGTAAAGTTATTTAATTTGGCTATATATTGTTATATCTTTGTTTCCTTCCTCACAGAGCATTGAGGGAGGCCTTTGCTGTCCCCCATGTTCACCAATGTTATGCTTCACCATCTCTTTGACTGCTTGTTTGTGAATGGCTAGTTTCATAAAACTCATCCATTCCATGGGTTGCAGACTGTATCCTTGGGCTGTTCTTGTCAATGTTCTGAACAAACGTGTAATATTACATTGACCAAGTAGCTTCTTGCCCCTTTATTAGGCTGTTTTTAGTAATGCTTACAGTGTTTAATGTAATGCATAAGGGTTTTCTTATTCCTCAGTTATTTCATACAGGTCTCCATTCAGGGAATTTCCTGCTATTTTTTACTTATTTATATTTATTTTAGCTTTTCTCAAAGGCCACACAGAAGTTCGGCACCATGGAGCTGAACACAAACACAGCCCAAGCTAGGGAACAGACGTGGTCCAGACAGGTGTGACCCCAAAAGTGGAAAAGCCCCCATTACAACTCTGACTCGGCCTTTGAGATGATCAAAGGCTCCGGAGAAGAGGAGGGAGACCCATCCTTCTAGATCCAGTTTGTGTTTTCATCGGGGGCAAATGTGGCAAACAGCAGCTTCTCATTCAGCATGGACAACAGTTCACTGCATGGCTTGGAGCAGTAGCCTGAGTAGCCTCATTTCTCCCTCTGTGCTGGGTTGTCTCTGCTTTCACACAAGACCCTTGTGTTCTTTCCCTGAGCTGTTGTTTGAGTCAGCTTTGTCTACTGCAGACCTGTGCGGTTCAGACTTCAGCAGATCATGTGTCTTGATGGCATTTTCCGGGTCTCCCTTTTGGGCTTTTGCTTGTTTTGTGCCTACTATACACAAAGCAAAGGGCATCTCTTTGGAAGTGTTTTCCTGTGGTGGGCTCATTATGCTGTTTAGCAGTATGAAGGCACATTTAGCATCAGGTCTACAAGGACAGAGATGACGCCTTTTGCATTTGAGGTTTATGTGGGTTAGAAAAGGTTTTGTGGAGCCTATTCAGTGTTTTATCTGTTGTTTTTTTTCTCTTGGCTGGCTGCTGATGTGACCAGAGACTCTTGCAACATGAAGCAGCCTTTCCCCACAGCACCTTAGCAGTGTGCTTGCTGTCGCTTTGTTTTCTCCTTTATCAAGCCCCTCTTGTAATTCCCTAGTTTTCCCATAGTGAGCTAAAGAGTGTCCTGTTGCTGAACATAATCCCTTTCAAGGCCACCCGCTCAGGGACAGGGTTTGGGGCTACTGCCCTACTAGCAATTTCCCCTGTTTGTTTGGGTTTTCTCTCTTGCCACATTCATGCCTTTCTGCTTTCATGTACCTGCAGGAGCCAACTTGCTTCTGACACTGAGTTCAGTCTCCAAACATAAAAGAAGAGAAAGTCAGGGCATAAAGACATTTAGGCTTTCTTCTTCCTCCACACCTGCTGTTCTCACTTGTCAGGCACTTCCTAAGGGTAGAGTTCTCCAAGTTCCCAGTCATTATCCTTTATATAAGCATAATATAGTACTGTAACACTCCCTACAGGGAAGCTATCTATTGTAGCAATCTGTAAAACAAAAGCTGGATTGATCCTTCTCCCATTGCTCCCGAAAAAAAGCTGCATGCTGTTCCTCAAATGGAAAGTCTGAAAGCCTTCATCAGAGGGTAGTTCATTTTTACATGACATTTTTACACTCAAGCAAAACTGAAAGCAAGGCATAATTTGAAACAGCTAAGCTAGCCGTTAGAGCAGAACCACACAAATAAAATGCCTGGGATGATGTAGCTGAATACGTTGCAGTTAGAAAAATGACAGTGTACAAGGAACAAGGGAAACCAGACAGATGAATGCGAATTAGTAAAGAGCAGACTTTCAAGTCAGAAAAATCAAATTGAGAGTATAGACCATTATATTCAAAGGAATCGGTAAAGAAGTACACTAAATTGTACCTTAAGAAAACAAGTGCCTCTGACTCCAGGCAGAGCAGATAGAGTAGTGATTTGGGACCTGGGGGACCTGGTTCCCAGTTGTGTCCTTGCAACTGGGCTTTGTGACCATGTTCAGATCACCGTACGTCCTTGTGCATCAGCTCCTGTGCTTGTGAGATAGGGCAGGCACCTGACATAAAAGATGCTTTTTAAGATCTGCAGATGTGACTAGCTCCAAAAGAGCTAGCTGAAGCTCCTTTGTGTATGGACTGTCTTGGCACCTGTCATCTTTCAGGGATATCACTGATGTCTGTTATTTATAGCTGGTTCTTTGCTTATTTTTTTCCAGAAGGCAAATGACTGTACAAGGTGTGAAATGGTTTTGCTCATGTTGAATTTAATGGTTATACCCAAGAAACTGAAATGGAAGAAATATACTTCACCTACGGTGGCTTTTTGTAGATGTGAGAAAATGTTGCATGGTTTTGAAACCGCCTAGAAAAATCTGAGCTGGAGGAATTTGTGTATTTTCAGTATCAGGTCAATTCGTTTTCTTGGACAATCTTGCCCATCACTTTGTAACACAGAATTTAAGGTCACACTTCTTGAGATGATTATGAAATGCTACAGGTGCTTGGTGTGATAGTCTAGACATGGGAGAGATGCAGAAGAAAGTTCCACTGATGGGTACAGGCAAGAAAAGCCCTTCGGATGGATAGCCTCCAGGCAGAGCTTCCCTTCAGTGCTTCTGCCTGTTCACTCTTGTAAAGAAGAGACTGATCCTGGTTGAGTCCTACCTAAGGATCTAACTCATGGTCGCAGGTGAGCCACTCTGTTCAAATTCCATCTGTATGACTGCCACAGACTTACATCTGAGCTTCAAATTTCACCAAGTTCTCTCAGAGAGAAATTAATAGAATGATAAGGAAAAGTTCTCCAGTGGTATCTGAAATGCACAACCCCTTGCAGGGACTATAAGCCAACAAGGCTTAAAAAGGGCAAAATTGATCTGAGTGTTCCTATAAGAACAATATCATAATTTTTATGTTAGTGAAATAAAATTGAAGGGAATTAATTCTTTTATCCTAGGTTTAGACACAAACAAGTTACTGAGCATGGCAATTATGTCCTTTTAATCAACTTGTGCCACATTTATTGTTAGCTGAGAGTAAGCATATGGATGGTTATTGTGCATCAGCTGGCATGTAGGAAGTTGTTGTACAGGTGAACCATCCTCTTATATTGGACTAGATCCAAGGTTAACTAGTATAACTACACACAAAATTTGCTGTAAGTATTAATTTCTTGCACCATCCCCAGTAAAACTGGAGTTTGGGTACTTCTTAATCCACTCATTACAAAACTCTAAAGTTAAATATAATTAATCAAATAAATAAAAAGATTAATTAAACTAGTGAACACCAATATTACAAGCTAGAATGTGACAGTGTTATGGGAATTTTGACTTTACCCTGTCCAGATATATTTGTCTTTCAATCAGCATTGTAAGTAGTCTGAGGTCTTGAGTCAGTTGAGGTCTTGGGTGCACCTAGCAGGTTCTGCAGCTGCTCCTCTCTGGGGTCTGGCTGCGTGTGCAGGGCCTCAGCTCTGGTTAGGCTACAGCTCTAGCCTTGCATAGGCTGCTGGGCAAGAAGCTGTGAGGTACCTCACTGAGGTCTCTCTTCCTATCTTAGAAGCTGCAGTTCTGATTAGAATTTTGTTCTTCAACCATGCTGTTTGGCCAGGTACCTCCCTGACAGTAAGTGGAAAACACTATAAACCATGTCAGAAGCTTAAAAAGATCTGCAGTAGCCTTTTCTGCTGAGTCTAAAAGTAACCAAGGTTCATTGGACTTCCCCACAGTTGCTGTTCTGGTCTGGTTCTCCCAGAGCTTAATATTTGATCTGGGTATGGATGGAGTGAGCTTCATTCTAATGAGTGATTTTCCAAATGGTCTTTTCCCTTGCTATTTTGTGACCACCAAGCTTTCACCTTGCTTTGTTGACGTCTGGCAGATGTGAATGAAGTCAACGGGATGAAAGTTAGCAAGCAAACACAGGGACAACATGAGGTGGTGACTCAGAGCAAACATGCTTGGGGTTCTGCTTCTGTGTGGGCAGAAGGAGATTTAGAGTAATGAAAAACTAAATCTGAAGTGATGAGTGCTCAGAGTCTTAGTGGAGGTACACAGACCTCACAGCACAAGGGCAGGAGAGTCTAGTTTTGCTTGATGCCAGAATGTGTTACTCCCAGTAGAGTCTGTGAAAGATCATAGAGAAGCAAATCCCTTTGGGTGCAGAATGGAGGACTTAGAGAAAAAGATGGGTGCCAGTGTGGGAAATAGCTGTGAAGGCAGGTGGGAAAAATAGTCAGTGAATTGCTGTATGACTTTGACCTCCCATGTGACCAGCTCATATTGTTCCGTGCAGTAGAGTTGTAACCTGGCCCCTGGTCATGTTTTACCAGTTGCCTGTTAGGTGATGGATCTCACATTTGCTACTTGCTGAATGTTACTAATGTTTCATGTTTTTGAGACAACTTTATTTCTGAAGGCATTTTACATCTGCTTGAGACTGCATAGATTCCTCTGTCCCAACCACACTTACAGGGAGAGAAATCACCTCACCATCTACTGCAGTAAATCAGGTCATGTCTCTTTCACTCACTTGACATTACTTGTTTTTTCCATAATTCTGAAGGACAGTTCTCCTCCCCTTAATTCATTAATAAATATTCTCCTTTTTTTTATCTAAGGCTTTGTTGTTGAAGACGTTCAGCATGTCCAGGGATTTCCACTCTACTTAGCCCTCCTCCCAGATTTCAACCTGCTATCACACCCATCACAACTTGTTTGCCCTGGAAGGTGTTACTGTGCCTCTTTGATTGGCAAGTCTGTGATGTGGCTCCATACAGAAGCTCTTCGGAAAACCTCTGCACGTCATTTTCTTTGTGGTTTGTTTTGGGTTGTGGATTTTTTCTGGGCTTTTTTTTTGTAGGTTTTTTGTTTGTTTTTGGGGCTGTTGCTTTTTTTTTTTTTGTGGGTGTTTTGTTTTCATTTGGTTTTGTTTTGTTGCTGGTTTGGTTTGTTTGGTTTCTTTTTTGTCTGGTGGTTGGTTATGTTTGTTTTTTTTTTCTTTTCTTTTCCTGTTACTAACTTTGGTTTATCTGAAACGGGTGCTCTGACTGCTGTGTTAGTTAAAATCTTACTGAGTGGCTAATGCTTTATGGTCATCTTTTTCAGCAGTTTTGTGGTTTGGTTTTTTTTGTCTGAATTGATATTTATAGATGCATTTCCTCTTGTCTATTCTAGCTATATTTTACTGTTCAGTCATTTGCTTTATGACAATTTGCTGATAGTTTTCAGAAGAGATTTTCAGTGAATTAACTTAGGAGTTAATGCTGACTGCTTCCCTGGCTTCAGCAGCTCCTTGTGTGCTGGTGCATCCTGATCTGGACACTAACGCTGTAATGAATTTTCTGTCAGCATTTTGCAGTCAGTATTTTTGGCTGTTGCTGTTAGTCATTTATTTATGGAGTAAGCTCCCCTGCAACACCCTGAGAGTGAGATGATACATGCATCTACACAAGGGGTTAGTCTGGGACCTGCTGGGTTCCTGGGGGGTGTGGAGAAGACCTCAGTCCATGGGGCTTGCCCAGGACAGTGCTAGCTACGAACTCAAGTTCTCTAATTTTTGAGTTTTCCTAGGAGACTACTTTACCTTTCTCAGGATGATTTAGGAGGATGTGCTGTTCAGGATTCCCATTCAGGTCTTATTTATTAGTTTTGTAGTATCTTCCAGGCTGCTTTCTTCAATGTCATGTTGATTCTCTGGGGACAAAGGAAACAAAGGAAGGAAAACGCTCGCAAGAGTGATAAAACAGGAGTATGACTAATATCTTCTCTCTCTCTCTCCACGGTGTTTTTTCACAGATCAAAAATCAATTAAGGGTGAATTTCACTGGGAACTCTTTAAACAATGTAATATTTCATTAGAGATTATTGCAGTCTATTTCACATTTGCAGCCCAGGTGTGAATTACAAAATTAGCCTGATGCTTTTAATAATTTCCTCAGAGGTAACATTACTCCAAGCACCCTGTGTTTAGTGTAATCTGTGCAGCTGCTGTTGGAAAAGGTGTATTTATTGTCTCCCACTGAATCCTGATAGGGACACAGGACTGAAGGGAATGGGTTTCTTAATGTGATGGCAGCCTGGCTAGGCACAGGATTATGGACTGTAAGGAGATGATAATTGAAGAAAGTAAGTCTGATATTATAAGAGAGCTAGACAGGGACTTTGAGATGAGTGGATTTGGGTTTTTTTTCCAATCCCTTTTTGAACTGTCTGTTACTAGCATGAGCCTCTACCTTTGTGAAGCATCCCTGTTTCTGTAACTTGCCACATCCTTCCTTGGTTCCCAGATGTGTCCCTCCTGCCATCTAAGCCCCATAATACTGAGACAGGAGGACTCTGGTAGTGCTAGTGTATTTTTCACTGGCATATGGATTCCTAAATCAGTCCTCTGGACATGACTCTCCTTTCAAAACCTTCCCTTCCTGAAGGCATGAAGAGCTGAGCAATGTGCCTTCCTCTGCTCAACTGCAAACTCCCACTTTCAATTATTAGTCCTCCCTAGAACTTGCCCTTTTCAGTATCCATTTGCTATGTAGTACATCTTTCCTTATTCACAGCCTGGTTATTGATTCTTGTTTGAGTATCATCTGTCTTCCTGAGATTCAGGGAGCCAAGATTTGGAGGGAGAGGTAGCAACTTTTATTAGTTCAAGGCTGATACAGTCAGGTGAGACTGAAGTAGGAGCTTTTAGGATGCAACAAGGGCTACTTGAGATGTTTCCACGGGCTTAATATAGGGTGTTTGCATATCCAGAAGGCTGACTACTCTCCCCACCTGAGCAGGTGCCTTACTTGAAGATGTTACTTTTCCTCTTCTAACACCATCATAGCTACAACAGTCCAACTACGGTAGCTCAGCCCTTTTCTCCATCTCACTTGAAGTCAGTTAGATCTTATTTAGAGTCAGAAGAGCAACTTATACAACTTTATACATCTGTGTTCGTTTCACTCTACCTCCCCTTTTCCCATTTCTCATCCCCTGACATCTGTTGGTTTCTCTGCGTTCTTTTTTTCTTTCTACATAGCTCTCCCTTCTCCAGGAGAGAACTGAGGCTTAGCTTGGTGAGGTTCATGCCTGACACTGCAGGGAGGACCCTGTAAAGGCTGTTGCTAAAATTAAAAAAAAAAAACAAAACCAAAAACCAAACCTCTGCAGAAACCCACTGCCTGTAATTGCTTTTCTAGAGAACAGTAAGAAGAAGCAAGCAGTTAGGGTATTTTCCTTGAGTACTCTCTTGGGCACTAATTATTTTCAGCTAAGGATACTTTCTGTGTCTGATAAGACTTGTCTGTCTAATGGATGTCCCTTCTAAGTGCTTGCCCAGACTTGCCTTGAACCCCTGTAAACTTACTGCACACTCCTCACAAGCATCTACTGCAAGTTGCATGGTGAACCACCTCCTTTCATTTGCTGTGGACCTGTTTGATTATGTTCCTCTGATACTGCTAGTTCTTGGGATAGACAAGTTGGTTAACAAATAATTCCCACCCACTCCTCCAGTGAACTCAAGAATTTAAAATTCCCCTCACTGGCCTCTTTTTTTAAGCTGAAGCATCTCAACCCATTGAGCTGCTCTTTACAGAGAAGCTGTTCCAGACTTTATATTGTACTTGTCCTTTTTGTGAATCTACTGTATTGCTTCTGCTATGTGGTGACACTATCCATGTGGTTTACCTGGCTGCGAAGGAGAGTGTGGGGGCACTTTGTGTTGATTAAGTGACCAGAATTATGTGCATGTTTTTGAGAAGCTGGCCCTTACTTGCAAAGGCTTTTATTACATGAACCTTTTCAGTGAAATGGCAATTATTATGAATCCTGAAAGAGGACTCTTCGCAGGTTCCAATTACAGTTCTGGCTGCATCTGATTTGAATGTCATTTGCTATTTAGGGAACATTTGAAAATGCACTTTGGGAGGCGTCTTTCATTTTATTTATGGTGGATAACGTTATTTTGAATGCTAAAGGAAATTACAAAGTACTTCCTGCTTAGAATCAATTAGTTTTAATTAAAAAAATATAGGTTGTTGTATGCTGGCCACATGGTAGCTTCACTGTAGAAAGAGGAAACGAGAGTATCTGGATGCAGTGCCAGGGTAGTGTGCGTGTACTGCTTTTTTAAGTTCAGCTGCACCCAGAATGACTTGGTATAGCTCCACTGGCCTTTGAAACGGGAGACACAAGCGATCAAGCTGCAAACCAACCTGGGTCTGTTCTGAGGAATCTCCTAAAAATGCTCAATACTTCTGATATGTGCAGATAATTTAGTTCAGGTTGGCTGATTAGGTCATGTGACATTAATTTTCTTTACCTGTTGGAAGTTCAGCAAAGTGCAAGGGGTAAAGGCTGATGAGAATTTGGTTTTGGAAGTTGTAGTTTCAGAATTTGGGAAGTTCTGGTCATCCCAGTCATGTACATTTGATTCAGAGCAGATGCTGGCATATTGTTTTGTCTCTAGTGTAATTATCCAGATCTTGTGATGCAGGGTTTATGTTGGCTGAGGAAAAGCAGTTGACCTGGCATAAAACCTGCTATGACAAGGTCTGAGCAGATTTGAGCCACCAGCAAGAGCTTGAACTGGGTCAGTTCGTTGCGTGCCATACAAGGGTCACTAGAACAGGATTCACGGTACTATCAAATGATGCCTGTAAGTGCTTGCTTGTGCTTGTATTTGTATTTACACCTTCCTGCTTGGAAACATGTACTAGTAGATCAAAAAAAGTGGTTTAGTGGATTCCAGCATTAAGTCAAGTGACTATTGGATTTTTTCAAGGGTTTACCCAACTCTACTAAAAAGCAGGTTGTTACATGTTAGTTCAGAGCCCTTTTGTTCAGCTTCAGATGTTTTTATTCCCTTTATGGTATTTACTGAAAGAACAAGAAAAAATAACTCAAGGTGGCATCGTGCAAAAATTACACGTTCAGAATGAGAATGCTACATTTTTGCTTTTTCTCAAACACAAGTGTGGTACCTTGCCCCCTTTTAAGTCAAGTATCAGTTTAGAAGAATAGAAAGTAAAAGAATAACGCCCTAAATCAAAATCCCATTGAAAGAAAACACTACATTGCACAATTTTCCTCCTCTGTGTGTGGGGAGAGGTGGCAAGGAGAGGTCAAGACAGGAAGATGTGAGAGAAGGTACCATGTGTGACAGATGTTAGTCATGCTGTTTGACATTCAAACTCCACTCACATGGCTTCAGTGAGGATGAGAGATGTAAAAATACAAACAGAACTTTAAATAATTAACTTTAATTGAAAATACTAATCCAATCCAGTTTTACTTGCTTATGCAGCAGCAGTTCTTTTATTTAATTCTTCTTCCTTCTATTTGTTTGTGTTTTTTGGGGTTTGGTTTGGGTTTTTTATTTGTTTTGTTTGTTTGTTTTAAAAATTTTTATTTATTTTGTGTGGTTTTGCTTTGTTTTGGTTTGTGTGGTTTTTTTGTTGCTATTGTGGGTTTTTGTGTTTTGTTGGTTTTTTTGTTGCCTTTTTTCTTTTTCTCTTTTAATGTACGTATTATTAAGGAGTCTAGTAAAGCATTTTATTTAATCTCTAGATATAGTCCTAACTTGGTTTGTAATTCAGAATCCCAAAAGCTGCTTGGCTGGGGAACTCCAGAAACACTTGAATTTGTTTGAACTGTATGTCCTGGAGTCTTGCCTTGATTTGGATGATATATTTAAGCTGAGGGGAGACTGAATAAGGAGGCCCAGCCATGTGTTTTGTACAATGGATTTTGCAGGCAAAGATTTAATGAGGGAGATTTGTTATGTTTCGTTCAGTGGTACTGTTACCCATATACCACTTTTCAAAGCCTGCATCCTTCCCGAAAACATCTTGGTGTACTTGTAGGCTTGTCTTGTGTTTTGATTTTTGCTTGAGAATGGAAGATAGAGTTAAGGTTATTTATGATACTTAACTCTCACCATAGCATCTCATTTGTTGTTTTGACTTGTTCAGAGGTTTTTCAGTGCCACCTCATTACAGAATCTTCTGGTTTTCTAGATGAGACTGTACTGCTCTTTTCAAGGATCATTTTTAGACAGCTATAAAGACATCTATAAAGCATTTATCAGGGCATATGTGTGTGAACTAAACTTAGGCTCCTTTTCACACCAGAGTGACCAATAATTGAAAGCTTTCCCAAATGCAGCCATGTGTGGTTAAAACAAGCTGAAATCTAGAGCTTGTGGAGTTGATTAAAAAGACATAATCAGATACTGCATTAGGCTACATCATCCTAGTCCTCACATCCAAACTTAGAGAGAGTAGAGAATGCTTGGTCTAGGCAGCCCAGTGGTAGTGCTTCCCATGATGGGCTGACCAATGGGGTGTGCAGCAACCACCAGTAACCAGGAATTGGAAAGCCCTGCTCAGCCCCAAGGGATGCCATTTGTTTCTCTGTTCAGGCCTTCCTTCCCTCTCACTTGTTTAAACATTGATAATCTCTTTGGTACAGTGGGTATTTGTTGTTGGCCTTAGCTGTAAAGCTCCCACAAAGCTCAGGGTGAAGGCAGGGAGCAGCTGGCAAGACAATCCTCTACTGGGATTCATTTAGCCATCCCTGTCTCATGTTCTTGTGCCCACTCACCTCTTTATTTTGCTTCAGTTCACTGCCATCTCTTTGCTCTCTTTATCCCACTTCCTTCTAATTTCTCTGTTCCTGGCGCATGACACGCAGATTGCAGAGTTTCCACCTGCCTATGACACATGACCTTGATGGGACACATACTTACCCAGAAGACAGGGTGACTTGGTACTAGGTAAGAGAGATGCAACCAGCAAAATATAGGTAATTTTTTATTTCAGGCTTCTGATAGTCAAAATGGATGACAAATCCCATTTTTGCTTCCCCTTCCCTTCATTTAAGTGAAGGGGAAATACAAGACTCTGGAGGATCAGTCTCAGCTTGTCTGGCCTTTGTGCCATGGTCATCATAGGGAGGTCCTTGCAGAAATCACAGAAAACCATGTGGCTCTTGTGAGTCCTGCCTTCTGTTACAAATTCATGGCACCTCATGGCGTGTGCCTTCCCTTGAGCAGGACCTGAGTGACATAAGCCAATGAGGGAAGAGCCTGCTGGGATGCTGCATATTCACACTGACTCAAGTCACAATACTCAGCACCTTTCTTAGCTCTAGTCATGTGGCAATGTTAAATATGACCACAGGCAGCCATCTAAAAGATTTAAGCACATCAGGCTTTTGCCAGCCATGCAGGTGAATTAAATCTTCCCTCCCTCTCCAGCTCTCCATAGAGACCAGCTCCCTGCTGCCTGGGTTGCCAGCCAGCCACATGCTAATTGGGGCTGTCATCAAAAGAAATGAGTTTCCAGGCGAGCTGAGTTCAAGCAGGTCTGGATCTGAAGTGTGCAGCTGCCCATTCCCTTTTGTCCTGCTTCCCCTTCTGCCTTTTCATTCTCTTGCCTCTGTTTCTTTTCCTTAAAAAAAAAAAAAAAAAAAAGTTTTATTTTGAGGTTATGAATGTAAATGTGCTCCCCTGAACAGGAGGGTGGAGCTCAGTATCCAAGTAACTTTAGAGAGGCACAGAGGCAGTGCAATGCAGTGCAGGGCTCTGCTGCTTGACAGGATCATGTAACACCGGTATTGGGAATCACGGGTAGGGGCTGTGTTCCTTGGCATGGAGCATCTCCTGTCTGTAGCCAGCCCTCTGGAAAAGGCTGGGAGGGAGAGGAAGCCTGATGCAATTAACATCTCTTCCAGTTTGTGTCTCAGCATCCCTCCAGACAATCTCTGACCGCTCACATGAAGACAGTATCTGTTATTGTGCCCCAAACAGGGTGGATTTCTTCTGTTTGGCTGTTGCTGTTGGTCCCCAGAGGCATCAGACCTGTGCACTGATCATTTGTACCATCTCGGTATTTTTTCAGCACTTCACCTCGAGTTGCTGGGCTTTAATGGCTGGGCTTTGCTGGTGCCCTGGAGTGGTCAGAGCTGATCATTACTCTTTCAGATTTCCTTCTCAATGCAGTACAAATGTAATTATGTCCTCAGAGCATCTCCATTTTCCATAGCACTCCTACCACTCCTTGTTTCTCATTCTTCCAGGGCTATAGTGATGCTTCAAGTGTGATGGGGCCTTCTGTGTCATGACATGGAGCAGTCTCTTTCTAAATGCCTGTATCCTCTAGGTTTGCCTGGGACATAAAAAATAACTGCGCCCTGATTGTCTTGAGAGATTGAACTGAACAAAAACTCATCAGAGACTGGAGGCTTTGGGCTACATCTCTACTATCTCTGTTGACATACCCTTCACACTCTTTGGGTACCAAAGTCACCAAGTGTTGTTGTTTATTCAGATTTTCTGAACCCTACAGCCACATCAGTGCTGTCAGCAATAGCTCATGTGACCAGATAATACAGCTCCAGCTTTTAAGGAAGCTAAGTTATTCCCTATTCCTAATGTCACCTGGTATTTTGCTCCCCAGACCTCCTGGAGATCAAAAGTGATTCCCCATGTGTCTAGTCCAGCACAAAATGTCGAGAGAGGAAGTGGAAAGAGGCATGACAGATGGTGAGATTACTCTGTGCTGCGAGAGAGACAGCAATTACTTATTGATTAGCTCAGAAGGTGATGCTCCAGCTTTTGCAAATGACATTTGTCCGGGGGCCTCTGCTCCAGGGCAAATGCTGAGTGAACACCTGCATCAGGAGGATGGGGTTTTCTTGGTGAGGAAAACAAAAAAACCCCAAGCTTCACACTCTCTGAGGAAAATGTGAGGATTTTCACTTATCCCAGTGCTGACAGCCATGCTATTAATTGAGTGAGTGGAGGTGAGGTGAAGCTTGTGCTCTCCTCACCCCCATGTCAGTGCAAAGGCCAAGCCATTGGTGGTGAAGAATGACACCAACAGCTTAGAGCTGCAAGCATTATATTATTTTTATGAGTCCTTTACCCCACATATCACCAAATTTACTGAGGGCCAGACTTGGGGCAAATGGATGCAGTGCTGCCCACCTTTTGGAACCCATCCCCCCTCCCCGGCCAACTTTCACAGGGAAGCAGAGCAGGGCTTCTCCCACCATGAGGATGTTTCTTCAAACTAGCAAAATTCATGGTTTGGAAGGTCATGAAGCCAAGCACCACCAGTGGGTTCCATTAAGGGCTGGACGATTTTATGGCCAATAATAACATTTGTAGTTATACATGCTACACTAAGATAAGGCTAATCAATTCTCATGCTTCAGGTCAGCAGATGATTGCTGCAGGGGTCAGGAAGGAATTATTTCCTCACCATTTACAGCTTTATTTAATTGGCCAGATGCATTAAGAGCCTTTTAATTATATTTTTTTTTCCTATTCTGCCTTCTGAAGCATATGGAATTAAGCACTTCCAGAGACAGCGCTCTGCGCTGGTGGGGCACCACTGCTCTTGTCTGTCAGGGCAAACCTTGCCTGTGTTAATGAACACTTTTAATGCTGGGATTTTTGCTGGAAGTTAGCAGGGTGGGGGTTTTTTTTATTCCAGAAGGGGGTATTTCATTACTGTTTCCTGATAACTTAGAGGAAAATTTATTTGGTTCTTTATAGTGATTCCTTTGTGTGGGACCTGCTCTCAGTTTGTGACTGAAGCTGGATGGGAATTTTCCACTGCAGTGCTGGTTACATGGGCATAGTAATTTCTGTAATTTTTGTTTTCTAGCTGTCACTTTAAAGAAAACAAACAAACAAAACAAAACACAAAAAAAACCACAAAAAAACCCCACCACCACAAGCCCAAACAACCAGAGTAAATCCAAATGGAAGAGATTTGTTTTGAGTTGAGTCAAATTCTTTGCTTTAAATGAACTGAAGCCTGCAGTTAAGGAGCAAATGCAACACTGGAGAGCTTCTGCCAGGGCTAGTTTGCAGGAGCTGTAATGGAGATGCTCTGTTCCTTTGGCATAAGCTGTCCTCTCTGGGGTGAACTTATCTTCACTGTGCTCTACTCTCATGCTGCCAGCCAGAGGAAAGGAGCATCCTGGAAAATATAGGCTGAAAATCCCAAACTACCATTCATTCCTATGACTCCACATGGCTTTGCAGAAACACACCCTGTACAAGTCCAGCTCTGAAATGATCCCTCGTCATCCCAGTTGAAGATAAAACTGAGTTTTTCTTGATTCTCTTCTGAGTCTCACTTTGTGGGAAACTCCATTACATCTGAGTTGGTTAAACAAGCTGCGGCAGTGCGCTGTTGGGGCTCCTCATATCGTTTCCAGCTGCTGGCTGGGGCTGTGCAGGTTATAAGTCACCTCTGCTCCAGCTCAGGATTTGTCCTACAGCATCATTCTCTTTCATCAGGAAAGAAGACAGATACCATCCACTTTAATAGAAAAATATATAATGCCTTTTCCTCTTCAGAGGAAGCCTGCAGAAGAATTAATTTCAGAGGCTTTCAACTGAAAACTTGCCTTTTCCAGGGAGTATTTTTAAAAATTAATTTATTCAATTGATTAAAACAAAACAAGCAGTAAATCTGGGATGTTTAAAATATTCTCTTTAAATTAAAATCTCCAGTTGCTGTGAGGGACTTCCAGATGAGCTGGTTTGTCCTGGTTCAGACTTGGAGCACCACAATTCTTGGATCAAACTTCTCTTTTTCTTTTTTTTTTTTTTTTTCCTTGTTGTTTTTGCAAATTTTGGGAACATCTGACTTTTGAGACATGAAACATCTCCCCTGCTTTTGCAGGACAGTAACAATACGTGCTTCCCTAATTTGACATGTTTCTTTTAGTAGGCAGGAAACCTCCAGGCAAAGCCTGATACTGCCTTTTGTGTCTGACAAGTGTGCTGCATCATTTGCTCCAGTCTCCCTGGTTTTTAGACACTTTTTGGCTTCTCTTTCTCCCTTTTAGTGGCTTTCTTAGCACAGCAGCATCTCTAGAAGGGGTGTCCTCCTCCTACCCCAGGGCAGTGAACTTGATGGTGGGAAACCTGCCCCACCTCTCCTGCTTTGTTCTCACGCAGAGCTCATTCTGGAGTAAGTGTGAGGTGCCTAATGAGGTGATTAGAATAATGAGGCAACGATGTGATCCCCTGTGTTGCTTACCCTGAGACTTTGGCTGAGATGACTCCAGAAAGACTGGAGGTTGCAGCAAGGTAAGAAAGAGGAGGGTTGGAGTGAGGATGGGGAGCCACAGCTGTGATGCTAAGGAAGATCTTAACTGAATCTGGGGTTGGGCTCCTCTTGAGACTGTTTCCAACTTGTGTAAATAATTGCTTTCATTCTGGTTGCAGTGGAAGAAACTCAATTTACTCTTGCTTCTTAAAATCCAGGGCACACCGAGGGTGAAGGACTGGGGTCCTGCAGGGTCTCACGGCCTTTCCCGCAATGGGATGGGTGAGGAGTCTCCATCTCTGTTCCACAACAAATGCTTCCTGCAAAATTTCATTCAGCCCATCTATGGAGAGATAGAGAGGTTCAATGAACTCTGCAAAAACTCCACGTTGAGGGCAAAATCTATATTTATTTTACTTATAAGAGTCTCTGCTGCAGGATTTGACTTTCCAAAGTGGCTTGGTCAGGATGGAAAGGGTAGCAGGCAGCTCAAAGTGTACAGGATTTTAACAAGCGGGAGAGCTTTACAAGGGCATTCTCCTAGCTGAAGGCAAGACCCTGCTGGGTTGCTATGCTCCAGCAACTTGCAGGGAAGACGCATCCTTCTGTCCAAGCTCCTGTCTCCGCCAGTGTCAGCATCGGGACTTTAAGTGCACTTATTGTCAGGGAGTATCTCTGAGGGGGAGATACAGAAGGGGTTTTAGATTCAGAAGTGGTGCCTGGCACAGCAGTGACACGAGCTCAAGCTGTCTCCCTGAAGCTGATGGAACTGCTGGGCTGTGTCTTGATCTGCAGAGGTCACATCGCTTCTTTTTAATGAGAGATAGTAATAAATTAATGGAGGATTATTAATTAGTTTAATTGTAAAATTTTCATGAATCATCGCCTTCTTTCAAAGTCTAAGCACTTGCCTTCCATGATCAATTAGACAGTACCAGTCAATATTTTAGCCTTTATCAATACCAAGGTGGCAACACTATGGTTTGTGCGTTGGGCTGGAATAGCATAGAACAAGAAATCATTATTGTCATTGTTTTAACATAGACTGGGAAGGATGGGGTTCACCTGCTACAACTTGAACCTACAAAAAATGTATACAGAAAATGGCAAATTAATTATTTCTGTTGTGATTTGCTGAGCAGAGAGGGCTGTAGGGGTACAGTTACTTGCTCTCTGGTCAACACCTCCTGCAAAACGCTCTACTGGGTCTATGGGTGGGGAGATCCTGGCTGGGTTTCAACCACTGTAGCCTCAGTTCTGCCTTGTTTTTGAATCTAGTGTTCAAGTTACAGCTGAGTTCCCTTTCAGTACAGCTATCTAAATGGGGGAGGGGGAGATTTACACCTGTGCTCCTAATTGGAATAAATCTGCTATTACTGCTGAAATGTTGAAATTTTAAAGACGCAAGTCAGTTCTTTGTTTTGATACTGACTGTATGGAGGGGAGAAGCAATATGACTCGTAATTGCAAACAAATTCTCTATTTCCTTTAATTGTTTCCGTAACTTGATTTACTTTCAAATACTGTGTGGATCATTTGTTTATTTACTCTCTCTTTGCATTGCTATCGCTCTTTCTGCCTTGACTGATGAATCATATTCATAATTTCTTTTCATTTTGTGTGGACAGATACAGTTGGTTGTAGTAATAGCACCTTGCTTATAAAAGGAGCTTCTGGCGAAACAGCTAATATCAATTTAAAACAGCGTAAGTGATTTACAGGGAAGAAGCAGAAGTAGTGTAAAGCTGAAGCAAACACCCTATGAACATCCTTTCAAGAGCACAGAGGAAAATCTAAACAGGATGAAGTTTGTAGATAGGAAAAGGAAAAGATTTGGGAAATAAGAAAAGCTGTTGAGAACTCAGGTATTAAGGCCATGTCTTGCTTTGGTCCTTAGACCATCAAGGCTCCAGAACAATTTCTGTATGGCTTGAGGACTTCACTTGGTGATTTAGGCTTAACTAGAAGGTGGCATTAGTGACACAGCTGCAGTGTCTGCATTACCCTCAGCTTACCTGCACATTAACAGACAGAGCCACATGCATATATCTGTGTGTGTGTCGTGATGGCAGGGAAATACAGGCATCCATGTGAGTCTGCTGCTAGCCTGGCCTTCTTCAGCATCCCTTTGCTTCTCTTCTGCTGCTTTTTTGCACATTTTAGGTACATGGCAAGGGAACCCTTTATGGCTTGAAGATGTTTCTCCAACCTTCTGCTTCTGTAGCTAACCAAAACCCCACTTGCTAGCTTTGTCTCCTTTGCTACATCCAGGGATCCAGCCAGGGGTGTTTCTTGTTCAGCTGTGTACCTGATTCTCACCTTCTTTCCTACCTATTGCAATAGCATTTCTTCCTCCCGTGGAGGTGTTGGACTCAGCTACAGCCCATAGCTGCTGTCCTCCTTTGCCCATGCTCATTGAAAAGGAGGCTGTAACAGCTGGTTTAATTTCCTCAGATCTAGTTTCAGCTTACTGCCTCTCAGCTTCAAGGACTCTGCTCTTACCTAAATCTAAACTAACTGGTTTCTGGCCAAGACTTGAGACCTGTTCTCTATCATATTTCCCATATGCTTTTTTGTAATGGTTTGTCTCTGGACAATTTTTACTTTTAATTTTGGAGTGAAAATAACCTAAACTGGCTGAAATAAGTATTTCAAAGAATACTTGTCAACTGTAAGCCAAAGCTGGGGGCTACCTTATACAGATGTTTCCTAAGTGTTTTCTTTGGGAATAACCAGCCCAAAAGCTGGTCTCAGAGGAGGGTCATGGCTGAGAGTTATCTACAGATGTTTTTAGGAAACACAAGACTTGCAGTCAAATTTCAATTCAGATAAAACATGGTAACTGAAGTATATCTTTCCCTTGTCACTTCTGCAGAGAAAGATTTTATTAACACCAATTGCATGGAAACAGGGGTCGGCCACAGTGCCCCACTGTAGATAAAAAGACATTAATGCACTTAGGCTGTGACAGTAAAGAGCAGCTGGTTTTATTTTATGTTCCTTTTGACTCCAGTGGGAGGTTTTTGTGAGTGGTGCAGGACTTTGGGGCTGAGTTCAATGACAGATCCCTCTAGCAAAAGTATCTGTCAGAAAGGCTGTGAAGGAGCAGCCTGTGGCATGTAGTGTTGGTGGCCAGATCTCAAGTGACCCAGCTATACAGCAGCGTAAGTCGTGAGGACCTTAGGATCACTGGAAATGGATGAGGGCTGCCAGATCTGAGGATGCACAGATGATCTCAGGCAAATCCTGCTCAGATGCCTACCAAGCTCTGATGGCTGGATGCTGGCATACCCTGTGACAAAGGACTGGGAGTATGTGCAGGGTTTTTTCTACCTCACCTGCCAGAGCTCAAACTATGGTCATTCATGCTTTGTGTATCCTGGTCTTCTCTTGCAAATTAATTAATTTTTCACTATCTCAGATTAGTGTTGGAGTCAGAGATGAGCTTTAGTCTGACTCAAGCAATGCATATGGAAAGCCTTGGGAAAGGACTGTCTGTGATGTGGGAAGACACATCCACATCCTGGTCCAGAGTCCTGCACCCATTGTGTTTTCTCTCACAGGGTCCCTAAGTGGAAGGACTGTGGGTTCTTGTGCAGGGTGCAGATTAGGAAAGGACATTTTTCAGTGCTGTGATCCTGTCCTCAACACAGCATCGTGCTGCTGAGGCTTTCTCTTTTTCAGACTCAGTCACAAAACTCATCTCATACCATAGGACAGTGTTGTTAAAAAGGCTGAGGTTTTAAAGCTCTGCTGCATGCATTGCTCCTGCCTGGCACAGCCAGCTGTGATGATGGATGTATCTCTCAGTCCTCAGCAGGAATTGTACAACACTTCATGACTGCGCTGCCCGATCGATTAGTACATCTCCTTCAATCAAGCAGACTATTTTGTGTGAGCCTGAATCTGGCTTCCTAAGATGTGGGCTTCAATCTGCCTGTGCACTTTGCAGAGCTTGGGCCACCTCCTGGCTGAAGGTGGTGGGAATTGCTTCTGGAAAAGCTTTCTCCTTCTAGGTCATCTACTTTGAAGCTTTGTAATAAATAGGCTGCTCGAAGTTTTTTGATATAAAGGTCAACGTCCTCTGATAGACTTAAGGATTTTAAGATAAGTGCAGGAAATGGCATTGATAGGCTGATTTTGATAATGATACTAATCTTGTATCTGATCTTTGATAATGATACTAACCCCATCATTGTACTGCTCATATACCTGAAAATGTGGCTTTTTTTTTTTTTTTTTTTTTTTTTTTTTTTTTTTTTTTTTTTTCCAAAACCGATGCCTATTAGCACAAACTAGCTTTACAGGAGACTTTAGCTTCTGCCACATGGAATGCAGAAAGGGAAGCTTGAATTTGGTTTAGGAAAAAAAGTCAGTCGGAGCAAGTGCTTTTGACTAAATATGGTCACAGCCTCCTGAGTCAGCTTTCCCAAACCTGTTACGTGTTTTCTAATTATTGTAGTGATGAGTACACATTCGACGTATCAGTCAGAATACATTTATGGGTAGAGACTCTTGTTTTGGCAAATATCTTCAAATGCTACACATCCTTTTTCTACAGGCAGAGGATAACAGGGATGGCCCTTTATTGGTGCTGCTGAGGAAGCCATGAGCCTTGGGAAGCTCTGTGCTTTGGGAAAGGTGAGAAGCATTTCAGCATAGGGCTGTGCTGCACACTTCTAAGCTGTGGGCAATGGATTTTGAGGTACCTTTCATTCTGTATGTGTTGGAGAAGGTTTCTGGCCATTGCGGGTTTTTTTAGAAACACTTGAGAGTGCAAAAGGAAATCTGTTAAGACTGAGGAGGTTTATCTGTCCTGGAGTCCTGATGGGGACTTACAGTGTCAGGGATGTGAGAGAATGGATTTGGACCTTTTCAGGCTCAATGGCAACGGGACCTTGGTGTCCAAGGCTGGATGCTCACTGTTAAAAGCAAGGTTGTGGTGTGGCAGGGAACAAAAGCAGTAAGTTTTCCTCCTGAGAACTGCTCACTCTAGTCTGGCTGTGGTTGGATTTCTGTGGAGGTGCGGGTGGTCCTTTCTGTCCCCATGTCAGAGCCACACTGCAGGGCTTGGCTGGTCTGTAAAGGGGTCTGATGCCTGGGGATGAATGGGAGCATAAATGTTGAAAACAATTTTGTCTTGAATATTTCTCCTCTGCACCTCATTGAAGTGAAAATCTGCTCTCATTTACCCTGGTACAAAACAAGAGCATCTCTTGGGTTTTACACCAGTGTAACAAATGGAAGACTGTGGTCCATAATACTGAACTGGTGATGACATTGCAATTCCTGTGGTAATCTTAAAGAGCTTCCTGAGCCTGGTATAGGAAGAAAGTCTATCTCTGTAGACCCTGATAGGAGCTATGTCAGCACATGGTTGCACAGCATACGTTGGTCTGATGTCCAGAGAGAAATGCACAAAACACACAGTATGTTTGGAACTCCTTAGAGGACTCTGCCAGCAGAGCTCTGCAGAACCCAAGAATTTTGTGGGAGACCAGAGATGGTAGGGCCTGGTTTCCAGTGTATTGGTGCTCTGCATGGTTTACTGTCTCTTGTGAATGAAGTTTTTCACAAGTTAGGGTGATACATAGTCATCTAAACGGTCCTCTGGTTTCTGATGTGATATAGAACATCAATTTTCAGGTAGAGCCAGGTAACTTGCAGTTTTCTTGTCCTCTCTCTAAATGTCTTTTTCTTGGTTGGTGTTTGTTTGTTTGTGCTTGTGGGTTGTTGTTTTTTTGTTTTGTTTTGTTTTTGTGGGGTTTGGGTTTTTTTTTCCTCCAAAAGCTCCATGTATGGCGTTCTCAGAATATGGCTTATGCAGGCCTGCTTTCTCCTCTGCACAGCTTATGTCTCTGTGGATTGTCATACACTCACCATGGTCCCACAGCCTTTATTCTCCTGGCCTATGATCTATCACAGGCATGCACTGAAAGCTGATTAACATCTCTCATCGGGTGGATCACTTATTGTTCTGTATCTGGCTCAAGCCAAGGGGCTGTAGATGTTGGATTTCTTTGATAAGATGCCAAAGTGACATTCTGATATCTGAGACAAAGCACTGAATAAATGCTCTTCCCATCTCCCACCATAGTAGATTTCCAAATCCCAATAAAAGCAACTTATTTCTATTACTCAGCCGCTTGCTACCAAGAATTATCTGCCCTAGTGGAAGACAGTTTGCTTTCTTTGTGTTTGTTAGGCTCTTGCTACAGCCTGCTCCCTGCAGAGAGAAGTAAAAAAACTCCTTTCAGGTGACATGTGCAGAAAAAAATTCAATTGTTTATCAACATCCCAGCAATCAATAAATGCAGTAATAGGTGAAACTGTCTCTATTGGAGCTGAACCTTGATTGCTAAGTAGCCAGCTTTTTTTGCTAATGCCACTTGTGTTTGAAGCTTGGCTGTTTCTCTGGGGCTAAAGCATGCAGTTGGTCTTTCAAGTCCTCAGAGTAGCAGAGAGTTGGGTTGTGCTGTCCTGAGCTCTCTCCTTCCTTGGAAGGATGGTGTTTATTGCTCTGTGCCTATTCTCTCTGATCTGTTGGTCTCTGATGTCTAATTGAGAAGGCTCTGGAGATGCTTGCATATGTGGCCAGTTAGTGGTCAGGAAGCTATCTGGTCTCTGGGTATTTCTACACCAAGCCACATTTTCACAGTAAAGAGGTCTACCATGGGACAAGATACTTTGTTTCCTCCCCCCAGAGGAATCCGACGCCCGTTTTGAAGTCTTAAGTGAAGTAGTGTCTGCTTGTCCATCTTCACTAAGCCCCTAGATTCACCTCCCTTTTTCTGAAGTGCCCATGTTATATTTTTCCTTCTCATTCTCTTGGCATCCTGGGCTTGGTGCTAGTGAAGATGGGCATGGAGGAGGACCTCTTACAAGGCTTGGGTGTTCCTGCTGTGGATGTTGATGACCTCGCTTTCAGCATGCTATACTAGTTTTCATGCATCTGTTGTTGTCTTCCTTCTGTGCTACCTCTAGCCTGGTGGTGGGCACAGAGAGGCTCCCTTTGCCTGGAATACCTGCAGGCTTTCACTCTTGTTTGAAGCTGTTACTTGATTCTCATTAAATGAGGGAACTTAAAAATGACCCCATTTGCACAGGGTTCCTAAGCCTGAGCTTTGCCGTTTAATCAACATTGAAGTCTTGTAGTGACTACCATGTGGCCAAGGTACCCCCTCAAAAAAATACAGCTAGGAATGGAAGAGTTAACATCAGCAGCTCACAGACACACTGGAGAGTTACATCATGTTGCTGTGGAAACTAACTTTCTGAAACCACAGTGATGTATGGTAAAGCTTTGGGTCAGCGGGTAATAAATTCTGTTTAAAAAGTGATTTTTTCCCCATCTGCTGATGTAAACATCATTAAGAGAAATGACGGCTGAGAGATGGATTTCTTTTTATATCAATTTTCAGACAAAGAAAATAATTTTTTTTATAATAAAAAAGTTGCTGGAAATCACAGAGTGCTATAAATAATAAAATAAAGAAAAAGCACCAGTGATGGAACAGAAATTTTCCCTGGTGATTGGTTTACAGCTTTCTGTGATTTAATGGAAACTTGCAGTTGCCTGTGGGAAGCTGTGGCAAAGCTCGGGACAGGCTCCATAAGCCAACACTTTGCAAATTGTAGCCTGAGTCCCAAACTTTGAGGACTTCGGACCATCACTGTCCTGTGAGTCCTCTGTCATCTGCATTTTCTTGGCCTGCCTGTTGCCATTGAGGGGGCATGTTTCTTACATGCCTGGGTCAGAGTCTGCCATGATGCCATTGGGATGATTAGTAAGATGGGGGGGGGGGGTGGGGTTTGGTTTTTGCCCTTCAGGACCCAGGGAGTCTGGAGTGAGGCAGCAAAATGAGCTTGGTGTACCCAAATCAGTGTGACATTCCCAGCTAACTGCAAGTGTGCTACTGGGAATGCAGACAAAGGTGTCATTGTGATTAATGGGGTAATTAATAAGCAATTAATGTGCTTTAGAGCATGGCTATACCTCTTATCCCAACCATCCACTGAGCACTGATGATCCACTCTCTCTGACGACCGGGGTTCAGTGCAGCTCGGGCTGATAGAGATGATGCTTCCAGATCTCCTTCTTGATGTCACCAAGAGGATCCTTGTGCAACTCTGCATTGACAAAAGCAGCTTTGGAGGGAAGGAAATTTGTTGATTTTTGGTTTTGTTTTTTTCACTAACTGATGGGATTTAAAATGATTCAGTGCAATGCCCTTGAAACAAGTGCTCCGAAACGTCCTTCTTTGGCGGACTCTCTACTCACATTCCCAGACTCTCTGAAAGCTGACCCATGTGCAGATACCCTGCCTGGCATCACAAATTCACATTTCCCTGAATGTTCACATTCCCTACAGCATTGCTCTCAGCTCCTCCTCCTCCTTTTTTGCTCTCCCAGCTCAGTCTGCTTTTTCACATGCCCCCAGCTGTCCATGTTAGCCTGGTTCTCCATCACACCTGGGTTGGTTCTCTAAATTGCATTAAAGCCTATCAAGATGTTATGCTGATGTCTAGCAAGAAGTGTATTTTCTCTTTCATGGCAAAATTACGGAGTCTAATTTAAATATTTTTTCTTTTGTTCTGAAATGTCCCTGTGAAACCATTAAAAAACTGTTTACATATTTTGAGTTGATTTTGGCATTTAAAAGCAATTGGAATGTAAGAGAAACTTCTAAGTGCAAAGCTGTTTTAGAAAAAATATCAAAGTATTCTATGCCCTCAAAATAATAAAACATGATGTTTTGATGTTATCAAAACACTCAGGTCATTTTCTCATTTGGAAACAAGAACATGTTGGTATTGATGTGCTCAGGTGAGTTGTCTCTTTTGCAAGAAATCAACATTCTCAAGCAGTTCTGCTGAGAGCAGCCAGACGTTACCCACTCGTGTAATGCCATCCTTTTCACTCCTCAGCCTCAAGGCTTGTGCTCTATGAGCAATCCCAAAGGCTAATAATTAATTGGTGTAGCTACTTCATAGATGGAGATGGAATACAATAGCAAGAAAATAATACTACTTCAGTTGTGAGTGATGGGGTAGCCACAGAGGGCAACCAGGGCTTGCTGAAGCACCCGAATACCTTAGAGGTTATGAATGTTATAATGCAGTGTAATAAATGAAGAAATGAATGTGATAAAAAATGTTGACCAGGTCAACAAGAGGCAGCAGATACCACAGCTCTGACAGAGCAGAGATGGAAAGTTTTGCACTTTTGTCGTAGACTAATGGAAACATTAGCAGGAATGAAGGCTCACTGGTTACTTTTAAAAAGCAGAAAGAGGAAAAATGGATGTCCAAGACTGCAAGAAACCTCATCCCCTGAAGGCCAACCCATGTGTGTCATCTGAGCTTGGTGTTTCAGGATCTTAAGTAATTTAAGCTGCCTCTGAAGACCAGGTGCATCTCTGCGGAGCTGCCTGTGTGCTGCTCCTCGGCAGTCTCTGTCCCTCCACAGGAGAGATGCTCATTCAGGAAAACTCTTGAGCACTTGGCTGGATTCACTGCAGGTTGGACTTCATCATAAGTGTGGAGACCACGTTGACTTGGGACCACAGTGTTGGCCTTGCATAGTATTGGAAGGTTTCTTTCTTCATTTGCATCCTTGTTTGCACCTCCAGGTATGGGGTTACCCCCTGCCCCAGGAAGCTCTCCTCAAACTGCCTGCATTTGTAAGTGCACCCATAATATTTTGTTTCTTGGGCCCAGCCTGGCATGGGGATATTTTAAAGGCCGCTTTTAGCCTGCCTATCTGCCAACACAGCTTGCCTACTCTAACCAACCCTTTCATGTCATCATTTATTGCTCCTCCAATATTTGTGTCAACTGTGATCTTTGCTGGCAGAAAGCTCATGTTTTCTCTTCCAGATTGCAGAGAAAATTCTCCAGCATCCTTGGGCTGAGAGCAGAGCCTTCCCTGGACCCTGCCTGAGCTCCCAGTTCTCTCCAGAGTGAGGCATTGGTTGCCTCCTTCACTTTGGAGGGGTCAAGATTTCAAGTCAAGGACCCCCAATTATTTTACTTCCTTTTTGTCTGCCCAGCAGAATTACAGGACGTGTGCTGGGGAAACTGTTTGAGCTGTGGTCTTAGCTTGACAGCAGTGACGCGAGGGCAAATGATCTCTCTGTCAATGCACTGAAGGCCAGCACGTGCTATTGATTTTTTTTTTTTTTTAAGCAGAACACTCCATTCAAAGCAGTGCAAAATGCTGCTTTAAATATTAATGCTTTTCCCCTCTGCCTCCCCCTCTGCCCCATCTCCTTCTCTTCTGCCATGGGTTCCTCAGACTGCTGGACAGCTGGACAATGTTCCCACCAAATGATTAGTGGGTTGAGGACAGTGCATAAAATACTCAGCAGTGCCCCTTTTACGTGAAGACAACTTGACTTTTATTGCCAGTGCTGGAAGCACCTACAAACATAGATTTAGCATCAGCCTCCAGGCTTAAGATACAGCTGTTTATATTTTTCTTTTTTCCTTTATTTTTTTTCCTCTCCTTTGCACTAATGTAATGCTTATTTAGGAACTGCAGCCATCTGTGTCTGCTATGGATGGCACTGTTAAATTTGCTATTGCTTTCTTTCCCTTGGTTTGATGAGACTCCCAGTGCATAGAAAATTTCCCAGGACAGAAGAGACTTTCTTTGATTGTTTTTTTGATTCCCTCTGAAAGACATTGTTCACTGTGCTCTTTCTCTGCTAGGAAAAAGTGATCAGTTGGAGAGCCAAGGATCCTGCTTTATGTTGGGTTAACAAGGTGAGTTTGTGAAGAGCTGGCCAGAAAAAAAAGAAATTGAGGTGGTGGGTTTATCTGCAAATAAAAAGGGAGGGAAGAAGGGCTGGGACTCGAGCCCTTCCCATTCCTCCAAGCAGCCTGCAATTGATGGTGAGATGATTCACATGGGAATTGGGACAGTTGCAGTACTCCAGGGAATTTTTTTTAGTGTTTTTCAAGTGGAATAATTCTGCCTCAACAGATGGACAGGGACCTATCCCAAGTTGGCAATCTGGCACCCAGCGTGCACAGCGGGAGGCTGTGGCACAGCTCCATTCCAGACAGGCAGAGCAAGGACAGGCATGTGCCTTTGCCATCAGGCCCTTGGCTATTTTTGTTAGGTGAGGCAGAAGTTAATTTCTTCCTGTTTTGTTGCTGAGTTGCTTGCAAATCGCTTGTGCTCACCCTTGTGAGGAAAGGTAAATCTTTAAAATATGTATGAAGAGAAGAAAAAAATTCTCATTTGGACAAACCCTCTAGAAAGAGCTGCTCTCAACAGACCTCCCCCAGTCCTGCAAGTCATTTACCTTTTAATCCTCCTCTGTATGTTTAGTGTTTTCTCTCATCTGCTCCTTTTGACTCCCCTTCATGGGAACCATAGCTCCTCTTTCCATCCTGTGGCCTCTACTCTGCTGATTGTTCTCTTAATGGGAAGGTTAAAACCAATTTTATCTGAAAACACTTCTCCATGTTATGCAGAATCATGCAGTCCAGGCATCAGGCAGTGGAGGTGTTGCTTTATGGTTTATAGAGGCTGAGGAGGTGGGTCACGTCTGACCAAAAAACCTTTTGGCTGCATCAGTTTGGGTACCCAGGACCGTATCTTGGCCCCTGTCCATAGTCCTCTTACAAAGCAGGTTGTCTGCAAGCTATCTATTTGAAATGACCTTGCCATCTCACAGGATGGGGATGAGATGATGTTCAAAATGATAGTAACTGGTCCAGTTCAAAACCATGACAGGGACTGCTGCAGTTGTGAGATGGTGGAGCTGGTCAAGTTCCAGATGTCAGTAAAGTTGGTTTAGCTTTTTAGGATGCCTGAAGGTCCCTGTGTGCCTGAAGTCACAGAGTTGCTTGAAGGTTATTAGCTGCTACTGAGACTTTTACTGATGCCTTTCCATCCTTCAAATCCAGGCAGTCAAGAGCATATGATCCCTGGGATGTGCCACCAGCATCCTGCAGATCCCATGTCATGTTTGGCTCCCTGAGCTGGTGGCATGGATTAGTACCTGCAATGCTGAAGGTACACACACACCATTAACACTGGAGAGCCTTGCAATCTGGTTTTGCAGCTGTCAGCATGATGAATGGATGTTATGTTTTATTTCTTGCTTTATCAAATACTAATTATGTATATGATAATTCCAAGCACCATGGTTACTTTTGGCTCATTTGTTTTTCATTCTCTTGAGACATAACGGGGTATTTCTATCCCCCCAACACTCCCATTCTTGAAATTCTGCTTTAATTATTTCTCTTTGGCTTTTGCTTAAGATTTCCTGCTCTGAATGGGTCAGTGTATTGATCCTGCACTTTGATAAGGTCAGCAGAGATCAGCTGTGACATTTTGAAGAGATTTGCTCCTCCCCTAATAGGCTTAGTCATCAAAGAGTTTTATGGGGGACAGGGCAGGGGAGAGATTGAATTTAAACTCTTACATATGTTTATTTGGGCAATTCTGCAAGGCTGTGAATAGCAATATCACTTAAGAGACTAGAGCATCCGATGTGCAGGTTATGAACTCTGTATATGATCCCAACCATCATAACATTAACTTCATTGAACCTCCATGTATATGACCCATGTTACAGCAGAGGCTGTCCAGGTAACCGGGTGAGGTGGCACTAAGTGATCCCACAGGGTCCAGAGAAAGGTTATCCTGACTCTTCACTTTTCATACATCTACAAACCCTACGCGGTGCCTCCAGCATGGTGTCTCCAGCCACAGCTGATCTCTGATGTTTCAGAGGAAGGTTACAAAA
Source organism: Megaceryle maxima (assembly GCA_024605025.1). Classification (NCBI taxonomy): domain Eukaryota; kingdom Metazoa; phylum Chordata; class Aves; order Coraciiformes; family Cerylidae; genus Megaceryle; species Megaceryle maxima. Next base: position 106,429 of record JANHGN010024146.1, read on the forward strand.
AAAAAAAAAAAAGGAGAAGAAATAAATAACAAACAACACCTGTCTGGCCAAATGAGCCTGGCAAGGGAAAATAAATAAATTAATTCCTTCCTTATGTCTGCAGGCAACCAGCTATGGTCTTGGGGAATGAGACTGGACTACAGCAACTGACTTAATGAGGAGCTCCAAGGCTAAGCAGCAGATAACACAGAATTTCCTGTTCTTGTCATGGCTGAGGGGAGAAGGAAGGGAGCAGGGGCATGGAGGTATACCCTGCACCATCCAGTCGAGGTCTTGACTTTCTTCCAGGAGCTGGATTAAAGTCTAACTGTTCAAAAGTTATCTACTGCTAGGCTAACAATGTCAAATGAGGAGGATCCCCACCCTTTTGAGGTCCTCCAGCATTCAGTTTCCCTCCCTGATGGAAAATTGCACTGTATTTTGGGATTTATCTGACCTGAACTTCCAGGCATTGAATCTCTCCATGTCATTGTCAAACGCCTGGGAAGTCCTCTGCAATCCAGGATATTTCCATGTTTGAGATGTTTAGACAACTTGTGATCTCTTAACTTTTTGACAAACTGAACAAGCTGAGCTGAATTAGGATTTTTCCCAGCTCTCACCCATGTGTCTGACCTCCAGTTGAGTGCTCTTTGGTGTCTCCCATCCCTTTGTGGACACCAAGGGCTGTGGCACAGTCTGTGGGAGAGCAGGTGGTGAGAGAAGGCTTGCTGCAAAAGCTTCTTGCACGTGGTGGAATTTTCAGCAGCTTTGTTGTCGCCCCCAAGTCCTGCTTGGCCAAGCCCTGAGGTAATGGCTTCACAGGGTGAAGCAACTGATACTGAGTCCAAACCTACAACATCCTACTTTAACCTCACATGGTCCAGCAGGCACGCTTGCCCTTAGCCCCACAGCTCTCCTGGAAGAGGATGTGTTGATGTCCCCTACCTCTGAGATTGCTGAAGAAGGGATAGTTGTATTTCCTGCCTAAGGCATTCCCACATCTTCTGGAAACACCCTGTAAATGCAGAGCTATGGTATGCTCTGCACAAGCGCTCTCTGAGCCTTTACTTAAAATGTTAGATGGGTGTGTTTTTTTTCCTGTGAAGTCATGTAAATGTGGGTAAAAGAGAGGCAAAATGAAGGGTAGCAGAGGGAGCAAATGAAAATGGCCAGGGAAAACCCAATCCTGTCCCTGATTAGGTGAATATTCCCTTACTCCATGGAAAGCACCTTTAGTCCTTGCTGCAGACAGTGCTTTCTGAGGTAATCTCTCATGTTGTAAGTAGCTGTAATTTGAATTCCTGGTTCCCAGAGGTGTTATCTTGCATTTGGTTGCATCAGAAGTATTTTTCCACAGGAACATACTTATGAAATGTAGTTCAGGGATGAGCAGGTTGTGGTCAAGGGACCACATACAGCTGAATAAAACAGCCTGTGTGTTATGTCATCTGCTTCAACCATGTACAAATGTTTATCTTCTTGACTCCGTGCTTGGTCACACAGATCAGGAGGCCCCCTGTCAGGGGTAGACTCTGTTGACACCTGATGGGATAGGGTGACAAAAATGTATTTAGTAGCTCTATAATGGGCCATGAATCCTGCCCCTTTATCTGATCCCATTTAGCCTACTCTGTAACCTGTCCTGTTCTCATCATTACTTATTGCATGACCTCTCTTTCTGCTGTCTATAAACATTCCCAGCAAAGAGTATCACTCCAGCAAATGGTGGATAAAACACTGAATGATGTGGACAGAAAGCAGAGCATTGGCATTGATCTAAACTGCCTCGAAGTCCCTGCCGATCCCACAGCAAAAGCTTTTTGTTGATATATTTGGACTAAGAAGTGAGACCATAAAGTTTTCAGGATATCCCAGGCAATAGCAAAGCAATTCAATCAGGCTCTCTTATCAGATTATCTTTGTCTGGCTTATCTTTCCCTTCTCTCCTCCATCAGGGTAGGAAATGCCTTCCCTAAAGGGTTGGTTACGCATTGCTATAATGGGCAGCTGCAGCCTTTAGCAGAGTAAGCAGATACAAGACTATGAGGTAACTTAAAAATTCAGCTGCTTAATGAAACATCTGGCCTCCAAAGCTCCAGTCCTGCACACTCTTGTGCCTTGGGGCTCACCATCAGACTCCCCAGGATGGAAAAGATGTGTTTCTTGCCTGTCCTATGCACACAGGCTTCTTCTCCATGGAAGATTTCCAACATACCAGTCTCTGAAATGCTCTCAGCTGCTGCTTTTTGTGGAAGCACCAGGGAGACACCTGTCACCTTGAGCCCACAAAGGGAGACTAAGGGTAGGTCATTTACTAAAAAGTCACTTTAACTAACTCACCTGGGTTTGAATTATCTTGAGGAACAGAATAGCTTTGTGGTCCCAGTCCTAGCCCTGTAAATCCTGTGTAGCTCAGTGAAGGTAGAGCAGTGTGAGAGAGCAGTATCAAAGGTCCCATATAAGCTGGGATGTCACCATGCAGACGATTAGGTTTTGTGCCTTACTCAGGTTACTGCTTTGCATACGCTATTTCCAGACAAGAAACAATAGTTCCAATAATGGTTAAGTAACTTTGAAGATTGAAGATGAGATCCTTAGGCCTTGGAGTAGATGGAGCAGGACAGTAGAGTCCTCTGAAGTGGATTTGAGCTATATAGGTGCCCTGTTTCTGATTCTGTCTTAAGTATTGTGTGAGTTAGAGCAGTCACAGGGCTCCCATGATTAAGAATTTGAGGTACCTCAGTAACATCAAGCTGAAGGGTGCTGCATGGGCTGTGATGGTACTCTGAGTCCCCTCAAGGACCTTCCCACATGATGTGGCACAGTGCTGGCTACATCGTCAGCAAGATGCAGGATGAGACTTGAAATGCCTTGGGAAGCTGGTTTACTAAATGTGGCTTGTGGCTCAGTGTCAATGGGGCTGTTGATATCTCCCTGCCAAAAAGCATCTGCAGGCAGGCAGCTGAGATCCCCTTTTTTCCCTTCCTTTCCTTTCACTCTACTGCTCCCGTTAAGCTCTCTTCACTGCACTCACCCTAATGGTCCCTTTCTCAATTTATGTCCTTCAAATTCTTCCCTTTAAATACTTAGTCATCACTTAGCTAAACTACTATAAACAAATATAGCTCTTTTGATCTTCCTACGTAAATCAATACCTCCTGCCCTTTAATCTTTGTAGTGGCTTTCTTTGAGCTCTCTCCAATTTACTATCTGTCTTTGAAAGTGAGTTGTCTTTTGGGCCTAATTCTCCACAATTTCAAATTTCCCAAAGCCCCAATACCTGCCCACAGCAGGAATACATGGTGGCTCCTTGCCACCTTCATTTATCTTCAAGTGGTATAAAGTGTTATGTACAGAGTCTGTCCTGTCCCTGTGGACTGGTGTGGCTCTTCACAAGCAGCCTCAGCCTGTGCTGGAAGTGAACTCATGTTCCCAAGGGAGGTCTTACCGGATGCTTAAAGCCAAGGCGGGAGCCAGCTTCAATGCTGCTGTGCTGGTTTGGGGTGAAGGGCAGCAGTCCCGCTTGGGTTATGTAAAGGAATTTGCAGTAATTGCCTCTAGAAATAAATCCCATGTTCTCTGCAGCAATACAGCAAATATGTGACATAAGTAAAAGAAAGCTGAAGGTGAGGATGCAAGTAGCAGTTATTTGTCCCTTCAGAGCGGGTAATCTGGGCACCCCTTCCTGAGTGAGGCAGCTAACCCAGCCTGGCTGCTACTGGCATATCCTCATCCATGGTCAGTGGAGTTAGATCACAGTCTCAGCGGGAAGCCAGACCTGGGACACCACTGTCCTGGTTTGAGTGAGAACAGAACAATTCTGTTCGGTGATTTTACTTTTCAGGTCAGTTCTTCCAACTCACGGCACTGTCTGAAGTCAGCAGCCTGTTTTCCCAGGCAGTGGCTGCTTCTGGCAGTGACAACACCCGGTGTTCAGAGGTAGTACCGAGGGTGGGTGTGCAGACCAAGGCCACTGCTGGATCTTGTGCACTACATTGAGGGGTGCAGAAAGTAAAAGGCTGCACCTGCAAGGAGGAGGGGCCAGGACAGGTGACCCCAAACTGACCAGCGAGGGATTCCATACCAAATATAGATCATATTCAGTAGAAAGCTGAGGGTGAGGGTCTAACACTGCTTTGCTCAGCTCTGCTTGGCTCAGCTCAGGTCCTCTTCTGTTTTTTTGCTCACTGGCTGGTATCCCCAGAGGACTCTGGTGCTGGATTCAGGAACACACAGACAGAACAGACAGAGTCCAGCTCCTGAACCTGGGCTGGGTCCAGTCTAGGACTTTCCTGGACCTGAATGCTGGGCCCAGTCTGGGACTTTCCCAGTGCCTGCTCCACAGCATCAGTGGTGACGGTGACATAACTGCCATCCGGGGGATTTGGTTCAATACTGGTTTTGTATATACTTGTATATATTCCATTTTTTATTTTATTTTTCATTAAGGTTGTTCTAGTTCCCTTTTCTAATGGCCAAGTCTCTCTCCCTTATTCCCTCTCTCTACACCTTTGGGGGGGAAGAGGGGTAAACAGAGAACATCTATTGTAGGTCTAGCAGGTTGCCCTGACCCTAAACCATGACAACCTGTCCAAGGCACACATGGGATGAAAGGCACTTGTCTTCACCGTGGCATGGAAGTATTGCCTCTTGTCAGCTGTTTGGATGGAGCCACGGGAGCACCAGGAATGTCCTGCTGATGTACGGTGGGAGGTAACCTCATGTCTTGATGTAATGCAGGTGTCAGTCACTGAGCCCAGCTCACACTTTATCCCAGGTGATTAGCCTGTTGGTAATGTTACATTTGGTAAATAAAACTGACAGTGAAATGGTATTGAGGATGTAACCATGGCTTTAGGGCAAGAATTAAGGCTCCCTGTAGGGCTTGATGAGACCACTGTGCAGTTCCTCCCCCTCTCCTTGCCGTGAATGTTACCTCCAGTTACTGTGGGACCATTGCACCCCTGGACTGGAAACACTGGGGAAGTAATTTAAAGCCATTACAGTAAAAAGTCTTTTTTTTTTTTTTTTTCTTTTCCTTTCTTTTCTTTTTAAATGAAAGGTCTATAATAGCAATAAACCCCTTATTTTAGCATCTTGTTATGGGTCAAATAAAAGCTGGTTGGAGCATGAGACAGAATCTCGCCACTGTGCTCATCCCCACTGGATAAATGTAGTAGTGTTGCCATGGGCCATATAGCTTAATTAGTCACTATTCTCTGCTGCTCCTAAAAGGGGAAAAAAACCCACAACCAAACCAAAAAAACCCCTTGCAAAGCCTAGGCAGGCTGTCTGTGTCATATTTCCTGTGTTCTTAGAGGTGTTAATGAATTCATTAATCACTTAATGGCAAGGCGGGTCTTCAGGGACCAGCATCGCAATTTACCGCTCCCAGGAGGCAGACTCTCTCTGTCACTGATCTAAAGTTTCAGCTCCACTAATTTGTGCCAGCAGAACCGCTGAGCTTCTGCCTGCAGTCCTCAGAGCACACATGAACCTCCCAGCACTGTGGCTGCAAGGAGCATCGGAGCAACGTACCGAGTGACGGGGATGTGTATTTCCTGGGTAAGGTCTTGCAATTAATAATGTTCTGGCTCTGAAGCATTCAAGGGCTGAACAGGACAAAGGAAACATCTCCCCACCCTCATGGTTGTGTTGCTTTCATTTATTTTCCACTGGGACAGGCTTCCTGAAAAACTACTGCAAAATCTCCTTCTTGTAATAGGCTTGGGAGCGCTTTGTGAGCCTCAGAGGTTTTTGCTGACTTACAGGAAATATAAACTATAGCAGCATAGATGCATAATCTGGCCTGGGACTGCAGGCTATGCCATGAAATGAGTCTGTGAATCTTTTCTAATTGAAGAATGTCAGGGTGATGTATTTTGACTGAAACTGTCAGTTAAGATGTGGATGTGAATGTTTGCATTTCTGTTCCGCAGAAAATGTTGATTATTTCAGTCTCTCGCCCTTGTTACTGGAGAGTGGCTTATGCCAAAGTTCCCTACAGAATGACTCTCTTGGCTTATTTCTAATCACACGACAGTTCAGGGAGAGGAGGACGTGAACAGAGCCCTCCTTTCTGCTAATTCCCTTCCACCAGGCTGTCATCACTTTGCAATTGCACCTTTTTAAATGTTGGGTTTTTTTCTCCCTGCTTTTCTGTTCTCCCATTTAACTTCTGCTTTGATTTCTCTTTCCATCTTTCCTCTCAGTCTGTTACTTTCTCAGACTGAGATCCAAGGGAAGTGAAGTATGTAAGATGAGGGGCAGAAGGGCAGGCAGAGCTCATGGATGGAGGCTATCCCTACACAGGTGCTCCCCATCCGTGGTACCCACCTAAAATTCATTCCCACTGTTGTGTTCTTTGCTCAACAGTTATCAAAGGGATGCATGAGATGAAAGGTGGGAGAGAAGCTGCACATTGGACTGAGAGAGGATAAAGGAGGGAGACAAAGCAGGAATACAAAAACACTTCATCATAGAAAACACAAAGGGAGGCAATTTCAGTAAATGCCAGATGGCCAAAATTAACCAGAGACGTGTAGAGCCCTGCGTGTCCAACTGTCTGCTTTGGCAGGGATCCTTCAGCTTTTAAAATGAGAGTCTCTCAGGCACCCCTTTCTTCTCCTTGGCTCATCCTCTGGACCCCTCTTCTTACTTTGCCCTTCTTACTCTTTCTTTGGTCTCTTTCCTGACTTTTCATCTCCTACTGTTGTCAGACCACTGCCAACACAACCCACACAACCAACACTAGAGCAGCCCAGCTCTGGGGTTATCCTACCCACAAACATTAGCTTCTTTCTCCCCTCCCCAGGGGTTTGGGTCAGCTTTTTTTGGTTTTTTGGTTTTTTTTTTTTTTTTTTTTTTTTTGGCTGGAAAGCCAGCAGAATCTTCTGCAAGCAGAGGACCCAGCACGTGGCACTTACCTTAGTGGAGCAGGGGTTGGGTATGTGGTGTTGTTAAATTCAAGCACCACCACATGACATGTTGCTTCAGACAATGCAATCAGGAGGGCCCTTGTACACCACAGGCAGAGAGATCCAACTAACAATGGGCTCTTTTGTGTGCGTGTGTGCTCTCTGCATTCGAAACATTTATTATTCTAAATTGCCTTCTGCACATTTTACAATAATTATGACTAGTGTTTGCCTTGTTATCTCCACAGTTACTAACAAGAATGCCATCATTATTCCAGTCGTTAGCAAAATGGATGTTGTCCAGAGTTGCCGACTGTGGGACTGCTTTCAGGAGGAGACTTGTGCTCCCCAGCCTTGCTTGCTCTGTCTTTCTTACGGGGAATATTGTTGTTCTCAGTAGGGTTGAACCTAAGGGGGTGAAAGGGGAGTGGAGGTATATGGAGAAGAATTGGTTTGAGGGAGTGCTGGTGGGTGTCAAGATTAGCAGCACTGAGCGTAGGGAAGCTGCTAATGGCAACATCAGTGAAAACTGTGGAAAAAGCACCCATTTACTCATGTTCCTTCTGTTTGGTTTGTCTTGGGTCTATTCCTGACAGTACAGTCTTCACACCTCTCCCTTTAAGTCCATGTTGCTTGGTCCTGCAGAGATGCTTTTGCTCTCACAATGAGAGGATGAAGGGGAAAAGGCTGGAATTAAGCTCCTCTAAGATGTGTCCAGCTTGTGCAGTGGCACCTTCTGATCAGCAGTTCAAAGCCCCAGCAGAGATTCTGGACTCACTGTCTCTCCCTTGAGAAACAAAGACAAGTTGGGTAGGTTATGTTTTTCAATAAGAATATTTGAAAAATATGAGTTTCCATGGCCTCCCTCCCACAATCTGGCAACCGTGAAATGTTTGGAAATCCATTTAGGTTTCCCTCATTTCAGAGGATATGGGAGGGAAATCATACACCACCATCCCCCCAGGTCCTGTTTTACCTTGATTTCTTCTGTTTCAGTCCTAATGAAAATGTTGAACTTGGTATTTCAACTCTCGCATTTATTTTTCTTGAAATCTTACCAAACTGTTTACAGATGCTTGGTGACCAAATGAAGCATTTTGTTTGAGTAATAGGTTTCATTCAAACCCACATGATTGTTTTTCTCATTTTATAAGAAAAAGGAAATAAAAAAAAATAGTATTTCTTAATTTTCCTTCAGTTTTTGAAATCTTGGGGGAAGCAGAACTGTTAACTGTCTATCTTACCACGAGACTCCAGAGGGAAGGTCTTGTTGGCTTGGAGACAATATGCAGAAACACAGAGGCAAGTAACAAGTGAGATTTTTTTGTGTTGGTTTTGTGGAGGGGTTTGGGGTTATGTTTGTTTGTTGGTTGGTTTTTGTTTGCTTGTTTTTCCAAAAATGTTGACTGAAATTTTTGGAAAAAACAACATGGTACAAAATTTGCCACATTCTCCCACAGTTCATTCTCCCAAGGTTTGGTTTCTCCGTGCTTAAAATCTACTTACATCTTTGCAGGACAACCACATCCTTGGTATTTTGTAACTGCAGAATTATATTGGTTGTCCTTATTTTTTATAGGAAGCTAGGGAAAAATATTTATGAGCATATTTTCCTCCTTTCTAAATGCAAATTATTAATTCAAGGGAAGATGCATAATTGTTTCCTGATATTAGGTATTTTTTAGCTGTGCTCACATCTGAATGCTAGCAAGCAGGCCTTTTTCCATTATGTTTTGCAAAGAAAAATAAATTTCAATGGGATTGTATTTGTTGAATACCGATTAAAGTAACTAAACAGAATTTAGAGTTTACATGGAAAATAAGGTATAAAATGTGAATTACTGAGTTAAACTATTTCCCGCATCTTAGAAGACTATCACCAGATTAAACTGTAACTATGATAAAATACAACTCATAATGCAGACGATAGAATAATGTTCCTTATAACGGAAAAGGAATTTTCTGTGTTCTACCAAACCTGGAATACAGCAGTAGTAGTAATATACACATATAATGAATGACCCACATCTGCTACAAAACAAGTCATCTGTGTGTATATTGAATTACCACAATGTGATTTATAAGTTTTTAAGGGTCTTCTTCCAGTCTTAAGTCAAAAGAAAAGGTGATCTGTGATTTCTGTGGAAGTCAGCTCATCCCCAGACATGCTATAGAGACAAAATTAGGATAGTCTGGGTGATCCCATAGGCCAGGGTCACAAAGGTGCCTAATTCTTGGTCCAGACCTTCAAATATATCTGGTTTGTGACATTATAGAGGAGATGATCTTGTTCCTCAGGAGTTGTTGTTCCCAACAAAAACGTGTCCTGCCCTGTTCCACCTATTCACCTTACAATGTGTGCAACCTAAAGTGGGTTACCAAGCGTTATAGCTTGATTTCAACATGCTGGTGACACACAGCCCTATGTGATTAACTCATATGATCCCAATCCCACAGGTACCATGACTATGGTGCCTAGACATCAGGCATCTTTTGGTAGCTGAATTTCAGATTAAGATGGTGACAGTGTTGGGAGATGGGTAAAAGATGGAAACTGAATTTCATCTGCAGCTTTGAATGACGGCTAAGTGGATTATGGACTGCACCATAGAAAGAAGGACTGGTTGTAGTGAAGGCAACTGGAGTTTTGTGACCAAAAACGTGCTTTTCATGGGGGCCTGAGAAGTCTTTTCTTCTGAGACCTTGCTATTGCCCTGGCTTTATTATATTGCTTTTGGCCCACTTTGGTTCATTGGTACCTGGAGGTCGCTTGAGAAGTGGACCTTGAGTATTATGCTCAGAGAGGGGCAGGTTTATACTGACAGCTTTCAGTGCTGCATCTCTGTGAGTCAGACTAGATGCCTGTGTTGACTTTAAATCATTCAGCTCTGTGCATTTACCTTGCATAGTTGTCATCTCTCACTGCGGTGCAGGCTTTAGAATCACAGAATCATTCTGGTTGGAAAAGACCTTTAAGATCTCCATTCACCACCACCCTTTGGGCCCAGCTGTACAGCCAGTTTTTACCCAGCAGCGCATATGCCCATCCAAGGCAGTTTCTCCATGAGGATGCTGCAGGAAATGGTGTTAAAAACTTTACCAAAGTCTATGTAGGCAACATCCACAGCCTCTCCCTCATCTGCTAAATGGGTCACCTGGTCATAGAAGGAGATCAGGTTGGTCAAACAGGACCTGCCTTTCATATACCCATGCTGACTGGGTTGGATCACTTGGTTGTCCTGTTTGTGCTGCATGATGGCACTCAAGATAATTTGCTCCATAACCTTCCCCAGCACTGAGGTCAGCCTGACAGGTCTGTGCTTGCCCAGATCCAGACCTTCTTATAGATGGGTGTCACATTTGCTAACCTCTAGTCCGCTGGGACCTCCCCAGTTAGACAGGAATTCTGGTAAAAGATGGAAAGTGGCTTGGTGAGCACTTGGACCAGATCCCTCAGTATCCTTGGGTGGATCCCATCCAGCCCCATAGACCTGTGTGTGTCTAAGTGGTGCAGCAGCTCACTGACTATTTCCTCTTGGATTATGGGGGCTTCATTGTGCTCCTCATCCCTGTCTTGCAGCTCAGGGGGCTGGGTACCCAGAGGACAACAGGTCTTACTACTAAAAACTGGGACAAAGAAGGAGTTAAGTACCTCAGCCTTTTCCTCATCCTTGGTCACTGTATTTCCTCTTGCATTCAAGGAAGATGGAGATTCTACTTAGTCCTCCCTTTGTTGTTAATGTATTTATAGAAACATTTTTTTTTGTCTTCTGTGGCAGTGGCCAGGCTGAGTTCTAGCTGGGCTTTGGCCTTTCTAATTTTCTCCCTTCACAACTTCATGGAATCTTTCCAATCTTCCTGAGGTGCCTGCCCCTTTGTCCATAGGCCATAGACTTTCCTTTTCTTCCTGAGTTCCAGCCAAAGCTCTCTGTTTAACCAAGCTGGTCTTCTTCCCCACTGGTTCATCTTACAGCAGACTGGGATGGCCTGCTCCTGCACCTTAAGGATTTCTGTTGTGAAGAATATCCAGCCTTCCTGGACTCCTTTGCCCCTCAGGACTGCCTCCCAAGGGACTTTGTCAACCAGGCTCCTAAACAGGTCAGAGTCTGCTCTCCACAAGTCCAAAGTGGTGGTTCTAATGACTCCCCTCTTTGCTTCTCCATGACTGAAAACTCTACAGTTTCATGATCGCTATGCCCAAGACAGCCTCCAACCTTCACATCACCCACAGGTCCTTCTCTGTTAGTGAACAGCAGGTCTAGCAGGGAGCCTTCCCTAGTTGGCTCACTCACCACCTGTGTCAGGATGTTATCTTCCACACACTCCAGGTACCTCCCAGACTCTTTCCTCTCTGCTGTATTGTATTTCCAGCAGATGTGTGATAAGTTGAAGCCCCCCACAAGAACAAGCAGTAGTGATTGTGAGACTTCTCTCAGCTGCTTATAGAATATTTTGTCTGCTTCTTGATCTTGGTTGGGTGGTCTATAATGGACTTTTACACCATGATATCAGCCTTGCTGGCCTTCCCTCTGATTCTTATCTATAGTCACTCAACCTTATCATCACACTCAAGACAATCAAAACACTCCCCAACACACAGGGCCACTCCACTGCCTCTCCTTCCTGGCCTATCCCTTCTGAAGGGTTTATACCCATCCAAGACAGCACTCCAGGTGTGCAAGTCATCCCGCTGTCTTTTTGTGATGGCAACGATATCATAGTTTTCCTGCTGTACAGTGGCTTCCAGCTCCTCCTGTCTGTTGCCCATGCCGCGTGCATTGGTGGAGATGCACTTCAGTTGGGCTATTGATCCCATCACCTTTTTGGGGGGAGAAGGCTCCATTCCTACCTGACCATCCCCAGGTGCTTCTGTGATTTCTAGCCCATCAACATCCTTTCTGTCTTTGCTATCACATGACACTCCATCCTCTACCTCCACCGGGATGGCAGAGGAACGGACCTTGCTAGCACACCATCCCTCAAACACTGATGTGCTGCCTCCAGGCTTATCCCTAGTGAACCTGGTTTTATCCCTTCCCCTCTTCAAATCTAGCTTAAAGCTCTTTGGATGAGCCCTGACAACTCCTGTGCAAAAATCCTCTTCCCCTTTGAGACAGGTGTACCCCGTCTGTCACCAGCAGGCCTGGTGTTCTGTAAATCAGCCCATGATCAAAGCACCCAAAGTCCTGCTGGTGACACCAGACTCAGAGACAGGTGTTGATCTGATGGGTCTTCCCGTTTCTTCCCTTATTGTTCTCTGCAACTGGAAGGATAGAGAACACTACATATGCTCTGGATACCTTGACCGATTGTCCTCAGGTCCTGAAGAGTGAGTCTGGGTGCTAGTGAAGAGGATGTAGGAAGCTGTGTGTGACTGGCGACATCATCAGCTTAATATGGTCATCTGTTCCTGAGGGAAGTGTGCAGAGCTTCAGCTTTCGCAAAAAGTCCTTCACTGCTTGGTCACTGCAAAAGAGGGCAACAGTATGAGCTGTGGTAGGCTCAGGACTTCTACATGATGAGCTGCAATGCTATAAAAATGCATTTCAGTCTTCAGAAAACTGTAATTGATCTCTGATGCAATAAGCGCGACTCCTGAATCGTATAAATCTATCTATAAATTTTATAGTCTATTTTGGTTGATAACCCGTAGCGCTTGAAAGAAGACAAGACTACTGTTTATCGGCAGCATTTGTCTGTACTAAAGACTGTCCACTTCTGTCTTGCTTGTCTTCTGGCATGCAGCACGTGGCCTGTGGCCTGGGAACATCTGAGCAGACCCTCTTAAGGAGGTTGGACTCAGTGACTTCTGCGTCCTGTGCTGACCCAGGATCATACTGGTCCCACTAAAGCAGTGGTAGTATTATTGCACTGACAAGAGACCTGGACCCCATCACTGTGGACTCTTCAACCACCTCTGGTCAGAGACACTGGTAAGGAATTAATTTAATTCCTTAATTCAACAATATAAGAGGGGAAGAGAAGAAGAGGGATTAAAACTAGGGCTGAGTATCTGGGTGTTGCCATTGCTTTTGTTTATGTTGAGTTTCTCTGTGAGGGATGTTCTTCAGTTTGTCTCAGCATGCAGAGAGTCCTTTAAGTGAGAGACTGTGGTTTACAGAGTCAACAGATTTAAGCAGGCTACGAATATTAATTATTAATTACTCTTGGAGAGTGCTATACATTAGATTGGTGAAGCAGTTAACAGCTCTGCCTCTTCCTCCCTGCAGACACTCTTGCTGCCAGATTTCTCTCCCCTACTAAGACCCCAGTGGTAGAATCAGGCCAGAAACTATTTTCCAGTTGAGTGACTTTTAATGGGCTCTCCAGACTTGTTCTTAGCATCCTATGAGTGACTAGATATGTGGAGAGGAGAGACAGTGGGATTGATTCATACTCTTAAGAAGTATTAGGGTTTTAACTAAGTGGGGCTCAGTGCTGCTAGAAATTGTATCTCATCCTCCTGGAACGCCCTCTAATTAGCCACAGCATAGGGCAGGGCTCTGCTCTGGAGAAGCCCATTTGCAGGACTCCTCAGGAAATTGTATTCCTGATGAAAGGCACAACGGTCATCTTTTTTGGATCATCTCTTTTACAGAGAGCATCTTAAAGGGGGCTCAGCATGTTTCTGGGCGTCCCTTGTCCACCTCAGCTATGGCAGAATGAATGAAGTGGTATTTTGTGTAATGAGTGTGATGGTTTGGAGATGGTGGCATGCTCCTGCTTTCTGTAGATGTTAAGGAGATATTTGAGTGTCACTTACAGCTTTCAAAGCCATTAAGGTATTGTTGCCTTCCCAGGATGTTCCTCTCTGTGTGACATGGCATGTTTTGGTTGGGGCATAGGCTCTGTTAAGGTCACCTTCTTGAAGTTTTGCTCATGTGAAGGGACTTGCCACAGGAGAGGAATGACATGAGGGAAGGCACTTTGGGATGATACTGGGGGGTCTTCTGCTGATCTTAGCCAGCGTACCTCTGGTCTGGTGTTATCATACAACAGTGGATAGAAAAGACACTCCAGAATTAGAAGTAGTCCAACACAGCAAGCTTCAAGTATTCTTTGGTGGCCTCACTGGACAGTCCATAGTTGCATGAAGAGCTCAGCCGTACTTCCCAGTTCTCCCTTCCTTCCTTTGTTCCTGCTTCAGCCATGCATCTCAGGGTGGTGGCCTGGCCATGGAGCTGGAGGTTGAGCAAAGCTTGCAGTCGGGAGCCAAGCAAGGGACGAGCCACGAGCCTCTGTGGAGATCCAGCTTCCCATTGACTCCAGCTTTTGAACTGTCTGGGTTCCTCCACCTCCCAGGATGGGTCCCTGGCACAGCAATTTGGGCTAAAGCACAGTCCTAACTATGAGAACCACTCGAGCAGCAACAAAAGGGCAGCGGAGCAGAGGCCCGGGAGCTCCTTCTCCAAGAGGAAGGACTGGGATGTGTTAGCAGCTGACTTGTTTCCAAACACCTAGCATGCTTTGTTGGTGTGTTGTATTAAGTAGCCTGCAGAATTTAATTCCTCTGGGAAAAAACCCAAAACAAAACAACCTCCCCACCCCCAAAGTGCAGCGATGTTGTAACGGGTCTGTGACAAAGCTGAATGGCTCCTGAGCGGGGGGGTGGCGGCGTGTTTGTAATTCTGCGGCGTAAGAGAGACGCGGCGAGATCCTCTGTCTAGGCAGACAGTTTGGCAGGGAAAGTCACAGCTGGGTGGTTCCAGCTCCCCCAAGCCGGGGCTTTTCGAGTGAAAATGCTGACAGATTCGCAGCAATCGCGGGCAGGACTCTCATAATTTATTTTTAATGCCATGCTGTCTTTAACTGTGCAATTTCCTCCAGGGTGTTTGCTTTGAGATTGCGAGATAATTACATCTCAGAAACCAGGGTAATTACAGTTAACAGCCTGAAAAAGTGAAAGCCCCCTTCCCCCCACCCCCACCCCCCCGCCAGGTTTTTCCACCAGCGTTCCTCGCGACCGCGCCTTCCCATCGCGGCAGCACCGGAGGAAGTTGGTTTGGCACGGCACTGGGACGTTCCCTTCCCGTCCTCGCTCCACGGGGGTGACGCCCCATTGATTTGTGTTGGGTGGGGACGTGGCAACCCCTGCCAGGGCTGTGATGCAGAACTCGATAGTTGGAAGGTCATTACTGGTGCGGAGGGGAGGAGAGAGCGGTGCTGGTGGGTCGGGTCGGGAGAGTTGGTGCCTGGTCAGCGTATCAGTGCCCTCTGTCGGGTGGCCCAGCCCGCTCAGCCCTGTGCACGCTGCTCTGCTGAAGGATGCTTCCTTCAGCCAAGTGGAAAAAAATCCTGATTTTTCCAAGCTTTGCCATACATGATCTAAATCCGATGTGGTGCATACATGCAGTTAGCCGGGGAGCACGTTTTCTCCCTCCAGCACTCATACTTCAGTCCATCCATTCCCATCATCACCTTCAATTACTCAATTACATTCAGGGCATGAAGCGCATGCTTGGCAAGCCCCTGGGCTGGGATTAAGGTTGGGATCCTATCGCCAGGTCTGGTGCAACCTTCCCCTGTACCACACTGAGAGACACTTCCCCCTCCTGCCTTTGTGCTGTTTTTCTGTTTAACACAGGCATTTATTTTTAGTGGTGGTAGGGTTGTAATTGTGGTGAACTATGGCTTTTATAGTATAGTTAATACCTTTATTAGTCCAAATAGGAAAAAAAAAAAAGGAAAACCAAAAAAAATTCCAACCCAAACCTGACAAGTGTGTGGGCTTGGAGTCTTGTGAGACAAGAGCAGCATTTGCATCCAAGACGTCTCCTTGTTTCTATCTCTATCAGCTGGTCTAATAAAAGCTCCTAATGTTTCCTGCAGGCCTTGCTGCCTTAATTTATGAGTTTGGTCAGGGACCAGGAGCCCACTTGAATGTCAGAAACACGAATGGGTGGGAGGGATGCCAATTTTAATGGGAACACAGTAAGACAGAGCAACCAGAGCTCCCTAGGAAACAGTAATGTGCTTTTCTCAGAAGCACAGGGGTGGCAGGTTGTGGTCCTCATGGTGTTTCTGCAGGGCTTGGCTCTCCTTGTCAGGCTGAACTAACCACAGTACAGCTCCAGCACACTTAACTGCAATGCTCGACTCAGCCCATGCTACTTTGGAAGTAATTCTGAAAGCTTAAAAGACTCATCCTGCCTTGAATGTTGGCGCTCTCTATCACAATGTGGTTGCCAGGCTCCATAGAGAATGACAGCAAAGAGCTTCAAAGCAATGAAAACCCACCTCCTATCCTCCAGCAGTCTCAGATGCTGTCTGGCAGCCTATGCATACACTTGCTACTCATGTTTTTACATGATCTGGAAGGTTGGCCCCTAATTCTTGAGTCTTGAAAAATAATTCATTTTCTCTTCTGGGATTCCAGATCAGGGATTAATTTAATGATTTTTCCCTTTCCCATTGTTTGTTTTTAATGATTAAAGTGATAGTTATAAATTGTTAACAAGTTCTGGTAGAAATGTGATCCCTGGGAACTTTTTTTTTACGCTGAATAAAATAACAGGGAGATTGATTTAGCAAAGCTGGTTGAGTTGCTGTGTCTTCAAAGATTATCTTGGTTCTGCATGAAGGGCCAGATTTTTGAGAAGTATTTAGACCTAACTGAAATCAGCTGCTTAAGCACCTTCAAAATAAGAGAAGTTTCTGTCTGTAGGGAGTGATAATATTGTGTATTTAGACCTTACTTTTTTGGCTGGTTAATTTTTTTTCAGGTGGATCTCTGGCAAATCACTGAACTGGCACAGTGTGTCATTATATTATAAAAAACCCCAACCTTTCTCTGCTGGAAACAGCCAGTCTCCCTGGAGGTCACTGGGGCTTGGAAAGGTTGATGCTTCGCTGGTGACATCTCCATGGGGTGTTTGGTGCAGTGGTATTTCAGTATGACCTGGTATAGGCTCCATGACTCTGCACGAAAGCAGAGTTTGTGGAGTTGCCAGGGCTCGTTTTGCTTTGAGCTCCTTCTGCTTTAGTGTTTGTTGATCTACAAAGCATTTACTCCTGGAAATTACTCTGATGAAGCAGGGGGTTGTTTGAAAGCTGCGGGTGAAGGCTTCTGGGGAAATGTCTTCAAAGGATGATCTTCTTCCGATGGAAGTTGTAATTGTTTAATGATTTTCTATATGGATTTCCATGTGGGCTGCTATGGGACAGCCAGAGCTGGTTCGTCAGCAGAGAGTTTCTGCTTGTGCTTTGCCCTTTCTTCCCCTGACTCTCGGTGGCTGGGCAGCTGGTTTCTGTGTATTAATTCATTTTGATTTATATTTTCTTTGGTTTTTACTGTTCTGTGTCAGACCCAAACCTCAAACTTGTCATGTTTTTTCCCAATTAAATCATCTGACCGCGCACAAGTGTGTTTTCTCTCCCAGCACACCTCTCCTCTCTGGCATCCTTAGTCTGCACTGCTGCAGTAATGCTGCTTTAACAACCAAAACAGGGTTAGGGCAGGACCTCTGAGCCATCAAGTTCCACTCTTTGCTACTGCAGCCAATGAGGCACCTTATCCCTTTCCCAGGCTGAAAAAAACCTTCAAATTGCATTAGCTTTCCCCTTAATTGTTTGGACAGCAAGAAGACTTATTATAGTTTCTCACCTAAATTTATTCATGAGTGGTTTATGACATTTTGCTGATGTTGTCCTTTCACCTTAAATAGCACTTTCTCTTTCTTCATGTTAAATCTCCTGATACAAGGAGAGAGAACAATTTTATCACCTCTCCACCTTCATTTTTCTTAGACTAACAAGTCAGACTTTCCTTCCAGCTGACTTTTGTAAAAAGGCCACCTTTGCTCTGATGGTCTGGATAGTTTTCCTCTGAGCCAGTTCCAGCCTGAGCTCACCATCCTTGACCCCAATTTTGGATGACAAGAATTGCACAGTGCTTCACATGCAGTCTCACCAGACTTTGTACAGTGACCCTTGGCCCACTCGAAGCACATGCAGATACTCATGAAGCCCCAGTGTTTACATGGGGCTTCTGCAACATGCAAGACCACTGTGTTTGAGGAATGGGATTTTAAAACGTTTGATCCCTTTCTCAATGAAGTCACAGCTGAAATTCCCATTGATTGCTAAGGTGTGCGTCCAGGACTTAATAAGTCTTGTTTCTCAGTGCCAGAAGTGGTGAACTCCTCTTGACATGATAAATCACATGCCAAAGATGTTATGTGTCTGACAGAGAGCTGAGGGGAGCAGGAGCTCAAAGCAGGCAATGGCAGTATGAGGTCCCCTCCTCCTGCCTCCTTTGCTTTGGTCAAGGAGTAAAGAGCATATAAATATTGTTAAGTCATTTTTAAAGAGGAAAAAACAACAACAACAACAACAAAACCCCCAAAAAACCAAAGCAAAGTTGTTCCCTTGGCTCCCTGATGGGTGGGAGCAGAGTTTGTGCAAGGTTGAGAAGGACTTCAGAAGCCTGGATCCTGAGCAGGCAGAGAGATTTTGGATGCAACCAGTGCTGTGGTCTGTGCTTGCAATGTTTGAGTCCTTTTACCCAGGTGGGTGATCAGGAGAGGTGCAGGAAGATCCTTTTTTCCAGCCATTGCATAAGGTGTTGAGTACTGTGGTTGTGTCCCAAGGCTGGCTGGAGATCAACCAGAGATCCTGTCTGGAAACAGAAGGATTCTGTTTCCTGATCTAAGCCCTGTAACACAAAGCAGATGTAAAGGTCTAGCTGAGATCAGGAAATCTTTTGTGTGCGAGGTGGAGGCAAATGGCAACTCTGCGTGCTGCCAGCCCAAGGAGCCTGTGCAAAGGCAAAACCAGGTAGCTGTGGGGCAGGACAGACTGACTCTGCAGGGAAAGGGGTGCTATGTCTGCTGTAAAGTATAACCTGACTTTTTGGAATGGTCCTGAGTTAAATAATGCCCATGGCATGACCCATATCTGCAGGATCAGGGGGGATGCTGTGCCTGATTCTGCCTCGCCTTCATCGTCTCCAGCCCTGCATTGTGGAGGTTGCTTCTGCGAGCAGCTACCTCCTGCGTCGCAGCACTGCAAGTTGCTAAACAAAGCAAGGGAAAATCAGGCACAAGCTGTGCAATTTGCAGATGATCTGTGTACCTGCTAGTTTGTAACAGATGTTTTCCTTTGCGTGACCATTTGTGAGCTGCTTCCTTGTCACAGACTGTAGTAGCTGTAATGCTCGTGAGTGAATGATAACTTACACCTGCACAGAACAGTGTTCCTGCCTATAAACTTGCCTTGCAATTCCAGAAATCACCCATTACGCAGAGCTTTATATTCAGTGCAAACAATGGCAAAATAAGACTGCATAATATTTTTGACACAGGCTTTAGCAAAAAGACTAGAAGAGGAGAACTGCAGGAACTGGATGAGATCCACATAACTCCACATCCTTTCCAAGGGGTGGCCAGAAGTGGGTGTTGCAAAGGGAGGTGCAACAGAAGGCAAATTTGCCCCATGTTAGATCTGCTCATCATCTCCAATAGCTGGAGGCTGCCTGCAATATTAATATCACTTTCAGCAGGGATGTTGGTATTTAGCTGTTGTAACTCTGGCTATTCTTGTTATCCGCGTACATGCCTGCTTCCTCTCTGAAATGTCACAAATTCTTGGCCACAACAACTTCCCGTGGAAGTTAGCTCCATAGTTTAATTATGCATTGTGCAAACCTCGTGTTTCCGTCTGCAGGGCTGTGCCAGGGTGGTGTCAGCAGCACAGAAACGCTGGGTCAATTATAGAGTTGCTTCTGAACAGCAAAACATGAGCGCAGCATCGCTAGCATAGGCTCAGGTTGCACTTGGCTTTTACAGCAGGCCTCTAAACGGATGAGAGGACTGCAATTCCTCATCTCCTGGGCAGGTTGGCAGGTGTATGGGAATGTGATACTTTCCTCTGGGTTACCCACAAGGGGAAAGGGGAGTCTGTCTTAGAAAGGCTGCTGATTTTTCCTGGCTCCTTGCGACCTCTATCAGTGGACCACCAGACTGGTACTTGGGATAATTGTGCAGCAAAAAGTGAAATGAGCCAAGAAGAGTCTTGTGCTGAAGAGATGAATTTTGCAGAGAGCTTTTTCCATGGGATGTGGCATTCACCAAGGTCTTTTGGTAGCTTGTGGCTTGAGTGGGCAGGGACGCAGGGATCAGTGCACCTCTTGTGATGGGAGAAGGATCCTCTTCCCAGGAAACCAGTTGCTGCGCTGGGCTGCACTGCATGGCCGAACTTTCAGAAATGCCCTTCTCATCTACTCTGGAGATAGATAATGCTAAACCACAGGAATGACTCTTGGAAATGTACTCCTATGTGCATTTTGCACTAAATTTCCATGTGGGCTTACCTGCGGAGATCTGTGGAGCCTGGATTCCCTGTGGACACTGCTGGAGCATGCTGCAGTCTGTCAGGAACGGCTGTTTGCCATCTGCCGAGGAGCTGGACAGCAGAGACCAGAGGACTGTGACAGGTTTTAGTGAGGTACCTTCAGGCACAGCATCCTCCAGTATAGTGCTTTCCAGAACAGCAGGATCAGGCCTCTTGTAATAGCTAAGCTGAGAATAGAATATATATTTATTTGCTACATTCAACAGAGGAGAAACCTCTGTTGCATGGTCAAGGTTTGTTGTGCTGCCAACTAGTCTCCTGCTTCATAGTGTAAGCTTGGCTCTTGGAAACTGGTTGGGCCAATATGGGTATGGGCAGTAGAATACCAACTCAGTGCCTCTTTTTCACTTCACAGTGTGAACCAGTCTGCTGTTACAAGAAACTCAAGGAGATTTAAGATGATATCTGCTTTTTTGGGGGAGAGTAGTGGTGAGTGAGATAAGTTTCGGGATGAATGTTGGGCTAGGGTGAAGAGCAATGATAAATGGGGGGATGTGTGAGGTGGCAGGGACTGCAGTTTCAAGCAGTCTTGCTTGAGGCATCCATTCTTTGGAGACAGAGGACTTTCAAGGCGGGACAAAAAAGAGGAGGTAATGGCAAGTCAAGGAGTATCCCATGTCATGGATGAAAGATAAACAGACATTTTTCTGCCTGTAGCTTCAAAAAGCAGGGACAAAATAGAAGCCAAAAAATTTCCTCTGAAGATGTAACTTTAAACAAAAGGATTGCCCCAGTCAGCTCAGATCTCCTGGCCACTGTACTTGAAGGAGCCCAAAGTAACAACTCCTATTTAACTTGGAAGTCTGGGACATGGTCAGGGAAAAGAGGGAACTTTGCTGTGGGTTGCTGGGTCTGCTGGCACAACCCCCTTTTGCTCTGTGTGCCGGGGAAATTTTTCTTCCCTTCTCTCTCTCCTGTTGTCAAATTCATGCCCAGCTAACCGACAAATCCATCTCTTCAGAGATCAATTACAGTGTCTGGCTGCGAAGCCTGGAAATCCAATTAACTCCCAAATATTTTTTTTTTTCTGCTTTAAAGAAAAAAAAAAGGGGGAGGGGAAAGAGAGAGACAAAGAGAGTGAAACACATTGAAGCGAGGGCATAAATCACCTCGAAAGTGTTCCAAACATTAAAATAAACAAGGACGAATTTCAACTTCATTTGTCTCTTTTTGAGATTCTGTCACTGATTTATTTTACTGCTCTGAGCCTCATTTTTGCCTTTGCTCGTGTTCAGAGTCATTTGCTGTCTCTCGAGCGGAGCTCGGGGGATTGGATGCCTCCTGCAGTGATGCCAGGATCTGTGGCATCATCCTTTCTGCAGGGCTGTGGTCCGCTCACCTTAGGTTTTAAGGGGTTAGACTGTCTCCATCCTGCCGGGTGGGGATTTGGGGACTGATTAAAATGGATGCTCACCTCTGCCTGGGTCTGAATGGGCTGGTAGTTTGGTTAAGGAGCATGACCTGCTGGACTTCCTGGGAGGAAATAATTCTGCTTCTCAATTACAGACTTCTAATTTTTTGCAGCCACCCAGAACTGGCTGTTGAAATTGAACCTCTCCATCTCAACCTGATGTCCTTGATCTTTTAGGGGAATTACTGTGTTTGACCAGTTCTACCATGTCTTCAGGTCTCTGTGTGGCTTAAAGGAGAGGATTCTTCTCAAGATAATGAAATCGTGTCCATGTGGAAACACTGTCCACTGAAGTGCCTCAAGGTGAGCAGGGCCAGGATGTGTCTCACAGAGGTATTAAGAGAAGGACTAGAAAATACTGCAAGAAATGTAAGGGCAAGAAATAAGGACTGATGTATTTGTGATGTTTCTGACTTTGGGAATTGGCCAACCAAGGAGCTAGCAAGTTATCAGTGTTACAGCTGCTTATCAAAACAAAGAGGTATGAGTGGTTGTGGAGTCAGAAGAAGAATCTCTGCCTGAATAAAGGCATTTTCTGTCTCTCAAATGGCCATTATTTGGCTGAAGACATTTTGGGGTGGGAATGCAGGCACCTAACCATTGTGATTGGTACCAGTGACAGGTACTGTCACCTATACAGTAACTACAGATATAACATAACATCCTTGAGAGGCTGATGCCTATCTAAAGTGGCAGAAAGCTGAGGGGAATACTCTGAAATGTCCCAAACACAGAGGTGTCAGCCCTGGTTTCTAGAGCTGGAGAACGTTTGTCTCGCTCAGGCAACAGGGATTTGAACCTGAAGCGTCTGTGCTACTGTCTGTTGTCTCTGTCCCCCTCCTTCAAGAAGCTTTAGTTTACATTCCAGGGGAGGATGAATAATTCTTGGGGGGTTTTGTGAAGAGGAATTGTCACCCTTCCTTCAGCTCTATCAGAAACTCTTCAAGAGGCAGTTAACAAATAACCTTCCCTTGGGATAAATTAGCTCCCAATCCCAGTTCAATAGCTGCTCATTTTAAGATGTCCTTGTTACCTTGTGTGAGTGGCTGATCTTCCTTTGAATCCTGCTGCGTTTTCATACCCCGTGATTGCTGCAAGCAATCACGAGTTCCACATTAACAGCTCATGCACTGATTGCACCGAGCAGTCCCAACACAACCTTTTGTGAAAAGTTTTGGAAAGTTGAGCTCCATGCTATGCTATCAGAAAGCTATACAGATCTCAGTCCATCACATACTCTGGCAATTGACTCTTCAAATGAGGACTGGTTTGCAGGGGCTGGTGTGCAGAGCAGATCTGTGCTTCAGAGTCGGGCTTTAGAAAGAAAATCTTGTAGGCATTGTCAAGGAAACCTGGTGATGGTGCAGAGTTGTCCAACAGCCTCCAGGCAGCCTGGAGCAAAGGCTCTGAGATGCGCAAATACTAATCCAAATGGATTTTTTTTCTTTTTTTTTTCTCCAGCCCAACACTGTTGCAGAGTAGGAGAATGGCACTGGGGTAGCTCAGGAAAAAACAAGCATCAGAAAGAAAACCTCCTGCTGTGTCATCTTGCCCAGGCCTTCCAGTGAGACAGCCTTTCCCAAACTGGTCAAAGACAATCTCTCACGTACCAAAAGCACTGGTGCTATTTGTAAACAGTAAGTCACCCTTATTAACAAATGTCCCTAAGAACAACAAACTGAAACATGCAGTCTTACACGGATGCTCCAGTATATAACCTTGGCTTTCAGGACCATTGTGAGATTTTTATTTCCTCTCACACCAATGTCAGCTGCTGTAAGGTATCTTGTGTCGATTAAAAATCTCTTTAATCAAATGCTGGCAGGGGAAGTGTTCAAGATATTTGATGAATGACTCCTAAATGCTGCTACTTGACTATGAGTGAATTCATCCAGAGACTGGCCTGCCAGACTGGCATACAACACAAAATCTTCGCTCGCCTTTATTTCCAAAGCTGACAGCAAACTGCATTGATGGTTTTCAAGAGAAATCTGTGTCCAAGAGGACAAAGTAGGCTAGGATCAGTTCTTCTGTGGGAGATACTGCTCCAAGAAACCTGTGTTATAGACAAAACCCATTAGTCAATTTATCAATCCCTAGTTACAGTTCAATTTCCTATATCCCAAATCCATGGGATAGATTAGATAGCTTAATTTGAAATGTGAAAGTAGGTTGGAAATCATTGCTGTGCAAATTGTGTAGAGGTTTGTGGTTTGTTTTTTTTTTGTTTGTTTGTTTGTTTGGGTTTTTTTGTTTGTTTTTGTTTTTTTTTTTCCCCTGTTTCATGGCTGAACTGGATTTCAAAAGAATGAGTTAAGATCCATTCTGGTAGCTCCCAGTGAGGAGTATACTTCTTTGGAGGAAAAAAAAAAAACCACAGACAAATAAGCAAAAAACAACAAACCAAACCCTCCAAATATTTTCTTCAACCCAGAGTGAAGCATTTTGATTTGGGGGAATTCAGCTCATTTTCTTATTCCTCAAAATAGGTCAACTTTGAAATAGAAAATGTCATGTTGAAACAGAAAGTTGAATAGAAATGTCTAGAAAATGTAAGGTTATATATACATATATTTTGAGGTTTAACAAGCTTGTGAATGGAAAGAAAACATCCAGGCTATTTATAATTCAATTAGACTTAGATTTAGGACCAGTTTTCACTTTTTGCCAGCTGCATTTCTTTATCATTTAGAGGAATCTCCTTCCTCCATCAAAGCCTCTTCTAGCTATAGCTGGAAATATATAGCTATAATATAGTTGGAATGACTATAGCTATACTGTGTCAGCTAACTGCTGTATTTTTCTTTCCCAAAGCTCTCTAGGCATCTAGGTATGTTCACTTGCGAGTATTGTCATTTGGGGCTGAGGTATGGAAAACCAGGGTGTGTCCTGATGGAGCAGTTATCAGGGAAATTTATTCCAGCAGCCCTCTCCTAAAGGACTTCTCGAGACTTTATTTCTTTCCCCTCATTTCCCTGAAAATGTCCTATTCCACATTTTCATTTCATTACCAAAAAAAAAAAAAAAAATCATACAAATAATCTCCTCTCCTTTCTTTTGTCTATGGCTTTTCTTTGTTCCTGCACCATCTTTCTTTGTGGCATCTGTTATGTATGTGTAAGTAGTAAGTTAGTTTCTATTCTCACTCTGGGGGGTTGGCTTCCAAACTGTTTATTCAGTAATAAAAAGAGCAAATTACAAGTCATTGCCCAGGGATAATGTGCTAATAATTTTATGACTGGACAAATGGTTGGAACAGCCCACAAATGGTGGTAAGCAGGAAATAGGGTATCTATTGCCAGGAGAGCCACCTCCAAGGAGATAAAACCTCACTGCTACTAATCAAAGTTGATGCAACAACTGTGAGCTATTAAAAATTACTTTGGGGATGGGTGGTAGGATGATCATTATTACTTTCAGAGTAAAAGAGCTTTCTGGAAGATGTTTAGGAGTTAGTCCTACATGGAGTGTACATGATGGACCACCATGTCTGCTTGCACTTGGGTCCACACGGCCCACAGCTGCTAGGCTGGACGCTGGGGTTTCCTGGGAAAACAAAGATTAAAGGTTGTTAATGGTTTCAAGCAAACATAAATAATCCCAGAGATAGCTAAGGGCTTCAGTTTCTTTAGATGTTGTCCAATTTTGTGGCACTCAAGCCCACTGAGCAGTGTCACGGCTTTGGTGATGGTGGGCTTGCACCCAGTAATATGCCCTGTTCCTTTCATCACAAAACCTGCGGTTTTAATTATTTCTATTTTTAAGCCCTTATCTGTAGGTGGTTTATTTCCCATCTAGTAAATCATTCCAGCTTCTTTGAGACTCCTGATGAATGAACCTCTGGCCTCTGTGACACTGTGGGTACAACTGGAGCTATGGCCTATTTGTGAAGCGTGCCTCTGACCACCCAAAGCAGTCAGCTAGTGTCATTTAAATGCTTCTGTTCAACTGCCAAAGATGTAGGAGTACATATCACTGCTCAGCTTGCCAGACCTAAACAATTCTGAGAAGATGTGCCCCATTTGCCATCTCCAGAAGGATTTCCTCATCCTTCTTGGGGGCACAACATCATATCTGCACTATCTTCTTTCCACTGATGTAGAATCCTTTGAGACAAAAATCCTTCGCTGAAGGATTAGGTAAAGGAGGGCCCATGAGAGGTCTTGCTCTCCACCCATCTCCCATAAGGTGGGATGAGCTGTGCCTCTTCCAAACCAGAAGCAGATCCAGCACTTGAAGTGGGCAGGAAGCCACACAACTAGGAGTAGCTGTTTGCAGCTGCCAAGACCTCACATTTGTATGTTAGTGATGCAGATAGAATCTCATAAACCAGTCTCCATCCTGCTTTACTGCTGATTTAATGGTCAGAGGAAGAACTTGACTGTTTATTAAAACATTAGACAGTAAAGTTTAACAACAGACAGTAAAGGCTTTTGTTTTTCCATCCCAATTGTTAAAGCAACAGCATGTTGGTCTGGAAAGTGACCTACTCCCAGTCTCTGAATCCAGAATGACAGTCCAGGGTTGCAATGTGACTAGGCAGCGCTCCCTCCATCAGGCAGGATGAAGAAGTTGGCATTGCTGCTTCTGTGCCTGGCAAATCCAATATCTGAAGAAGGGCAAGGCCTCATCCCTAATTGGGCTGTCTCACAAGGCTGGCTTGATTATGGCAGAGGAGATGGAGCAGCACAGCTGTCTCTGAAGCCCTCTGTTGTTGCTAATCAGCAGCAGTAACTTTGAAGTTTGCCAAAGGTATTTGCTTTATCACCCATTCTCCTTCCTCCTTGGCAGAATGCATCTCTGCTAAGAGGCTCTGGTGGGAGCCAAGTTTTCCAGCATGTTGCATGGATCTGGAGGATGGACAATTTCTGCTAGAAACTCTGTCTTTGTAACAGATTAAGCAGGCTCAGGCCCAGAGTGCCTGTGTTTTCGGAGTCTAAAAATGTGTTTAGGCATCCACCAGTGCAGGTTGACACCTAGTTCTGAACTGCAAAAGTGGCTCCTTACAGTTGAGGTTTTGTTTTTGTTTTTGTTTTTTTCCAATTTCTATGGTCTGTTGGGTTCTCTCCTGGCATTACATCTTCATCCTGGTTCCTGTGCTGAGCTGGTTGGGCTGGCTTCTCTCAGGGTCAGAGGAGAAAGAGAGGACTTCCTAGGATTCACTCATCCTGTCTTAGGGAGTTCAGTCAGCCTCCAGGGTTGATCTCTCTCCACAGGTTGTAATGGGACTCTAGATGAACATCTGGCATGTAAACAGGCTAATGTCTGCAGAGGTAAACCTTGCTTCAGACCCTAAACCACAGTAAATGTGTCCTACACCACCTCCTTGGGCTTCCTTGGAGAGCCCTGACTGCAAACAAAGCAGCCTTCCTGAGGGTGGTGGGCTTCCCACACCTTACTAAGTTTTTTGAGTCCTGGGCAAGCCCAAACAAAGCAAGTTACCTTCTAGCTCAAGTCTCAGTGCTGATAAAAGTTCCCATCCAGTGGGTGTCTGGTAGATTACATAGGAGAGTCAGTGATTAGGATGCAGAAGAAGCTGTTACCCTCCTCTCATGCTGCAGTGGAGTGTGAAATCCAAGTGCTGCTGGAGGCCAGCCTGGTAGGTGAGAAGCTGGTTCGTTAGGGAGCTTTATCCAAGGGACCAGGCCTTGAATGTGAGAGTAGGCTAAGATGCGCCCTTGCTAGGCTTGAAGGGAAAAGAGGGACAGAAAGCAAGTGCGCATGTACACCAGGATGAAAAGGAGACTGTTGATTGCTTATGTTGATGGCAGAAACCAGTATTTGCATTAGCTCAGTACATTTTGAGCACTGAGCTGCTTTTCCAAGTTCTCCAAAAAATCTTTCAAAAACATAGTGGCTGTGGGATAGGAGTGGAGGTGCCATTGTGATCCAACAGCCTTCTCCAGTGGTGTAAGAAAAAGTAGTCCCTTTGTACTCTAGGCAGGGATTACATGTGAAGTCCTCCAGGGACCTGTGGTAGGACTTGGTCTGTCGTATCCACAAATAATCTGGAAAGGGAAACAAACAGAATTTGCAAGGATGCAACATTACTCAGGACAGTGGCAACAAAAACTGACTGCAAAGAAGTGGAGAAGTGTTGCAGCGTGCCAATGGCGACATCATGGCATTGCAGAGGAGATATGTTGTTGGGAACTGCCCATGGAGAAAAATGAACAGTAGCTATACCTATACAGCAGAATGGTCTAAATGAGCTATCACCTCTCTGGAAGGAGATTGTAGAGGCATTGCAGGCCATTTCTGGAAATGTCAGCAGTGATCGCAAAGGCAATACAGAGAAAGAAACGGAACGTTAAACAAAGCCTGTTGTTACTCAACTGGATACATCCACGGTGCACAAGGAAAGATGTGACACTGCAGAGTACCTGTCATAGCAACAGGACCTCAAGTGACCAGGAGACCCTGAGCTGAAGAGGACTGAAGGAGCAAATGAGAGGAAGAAAGTCATGGGTGGCTTAGAGGATGTGGATGTGGAGCTGGATGGACATGGACCTCTGCCCTGGCTAGGGCTGATGCTGTATAGACACTTCAGTCTTGGCTCACAGTATTTGACAGTTGGGAATGCTAACTGTGCAGCACCCAAAAAATAGATCAATGGGGGAACACGAGTAAGAGGTGGCACACCTAATTGGACCCCTACTGCAAGGACCACTGGCCCCACATTGTCCCCTGTCTTTGTTCTGATTATTCCCAGTCAGACTCTCTTGCTCAGGAGGGTTGCAAGCCAAGTAGCAGAGAAGTGCCATTTGTACATCTTGCTGTCATCTGGGCTGCACCATGTGACAAACTTCAGCCCTAAAAGACATAAATGGACTCACCCTGACTGCTCGTCCCTGGAAAATCTTTGTGCATCTGAGGATTAAATCCTGATGCCAGTGAAAACAACTGAGCATTTTCTGGTTGAGTCAGGTGGGTCAGAATTTAATTCACAGTTTTAAAGGCTCTTTAAAACTAGCTGTGATACATAACCAGTTTTCTCAGCCTCTAAATACCTCAACAAAATTGGCAGTGCTTTGGGAAGGCCATGGGCAGGATTACTGGCAAATCCATAGGTCGGGAGAGAAACTGGGGAGCCCAGTTGGGGCAGAGTGGAGCTTCAGAGCTGGAATTGCTTCTGGTTGTGGCTGCAGTGTGCAGAAAAACCTGGGTAGCAGGTGAAATCCTTTGCTTTTTAAGCACCAAAATGCTGTTGATAGATTTCTGTTTGTTTGGAGTATGTTTGTGCATATATATTTATATACGTATACACACACACTTGCCTCCCCACAAGTACATACACCAAAATACATATATTTCCTCAGCCTGCATCTTTCTGTAAATTGCAAAAAATACAGACAAAAGAATAAAATTAAGTCTCTTATCATTGCTAAGTCATCAGAAACTAATATTACAGCTACTGGGCATTTTTTTTCCTGAACTATCCCCACTTCAAGATCCTAATTTAATGATTCTTTCTGTAGCTCTTTACATTCTATTATTTATAAGAAACAATATTCAGTCCTCCCTTGACAGTATTTGCAGGGCTGCAGAAAGCAGTGCGGCAGAAAGGTGGTAGAACAATTTTGGTTATGTTTCCATAGCTACCTAGCTGCTAAATGTGGTTTATTCCATTTTAAAGTCAACCAACACACACACAGGCGCGCGCGCACATACGTACCCTCTCACACGCAGGCACTCACAAATCACCAAATGAAGTATATTCAGACTAATCCCTTGTCTGCCTATTACAGCCTAATGTTCCTGCGATTTGTATATTTAAAGGGGTACTTGCTGCATAAATAAATGACAGGGCAGTGTTCTTGCTGGATATAGCAGGATGATAAACATATTGTTTCTTTCTTGTTCTCCTCTCAACGTGTGTGTTCCAGTTGGTCCCTGTGATATTATTATGGATATTTTTACCCTGCCGTTGTGTGCCGAGGAAGTCGGAGGTAGGATGGTGTCCTCTCGTGGTAAATGGCATCTTTGCAGCCTCAGAGTGGCCATGCTAATAGCACCCATGAAAAGAGAAGGGAAAAAGGGGTGTGCTGGGTCTGCATGGGCATTTTAAGGACAAAACTCTTTGGCACTTCCTACTTCTGTGTCCATTTACAAAGCAATTTCAGCACCCTCATCCCCAGATAGAGGAAAAAAGAGTAATAGAGCCTTAAGCTTGCTTTGCACACTGTTCAGTGAAGTAGACTGGAGGCCACTGGTTGCACTCAGTTTTCCAAACCCATCTCTGATCTATGTTGAAGGAAAAACAAAATGAGGCTTGAGGAAGGGAAGGAATGGTACCAGCTTTCTCGAGCTGAGGAATGTGTGCTCGCAGCCCAGAAGGCTAACCACATCCTGGGCTGCATCTAAAGAAGAGTGGCCAGCAGGTTGAGGGAGGTGATTCTGCTGCTCTATTCCATGCTGGTGAGACCTCACCTGGAAGACTTTGTCCAGCTCTGGAGTCCTCAGCACAAGAAGTGCATGAATCTGTTCGAGCAGGTCCAGAGGAAGGCCACAAAAATAATCAGAGGGCTGGAACATCTCTCCTCTGAGGACAAGCTGAAAGAATTGGGGTTGTTCAGCCTAGAGGAGAGAAATCTCAAGGGAGACCTTATAGTGGCCTTTCAGTACTTAAAGGGGGCCTCTAAGAAAGATGGGGACAATCTTTTTAGCAGGGCCTATTGCAACAGGACAAGGGGTGATGGTTTTAAACTAAAGGAGGGTAGATTTAGACTAGATGTAATTAAGATGTTTTTTTTACAATGACAGTGGTGAAACACTAGAGCAAGTTGCCCAGGGACATTGCCCCCTCCCTAGAGACATTCAAGGTCAGGTCACGGCTCTGAACAAACTCATCTAGTTGCAGATGTCCCTGCTCACTGCAGTGGGGTTGGCCTAGATGACCTTTAAAAGTCCCTTCCAAATCATTCTAAGGTTCTATGATTTTAAGCTTGTCCTAGGAAAGTGTGCACGTGTAGAGAGAGCTGTGACGTTAGAGAGCATCCCAGTGCTTGCAATGGTGGGCAACAACACTGCTGGAGGGAAGGGGCGAGGATGCAGAAGAGTAGGCCTTCAGAAATGCCTAACCTGTTGTCCTTGGGACCCTGCAGGGGCAGCATCCTGCAAGGATGGTGTAAAGAACAGGCTAGGGAGGAGGCACCTCCTCGTCCCCCTCTACCCCCCATGGCTACTGCGCACACAAGCCTGTGCACGACATCAACCCCAGTTGATTGTCCACAAAGGGGTTTGAGGAAGATGGGGAACCTGAACGTTCCTTCTGCTGCATCATTAGTGCCGTGCATCTGCAGCGTTCATCTGATGGCTCAGCCTTGACAGCGCCCTGGGGCAGGCAGAGTCCATCCCTGATGGAGCTGAGCTGGCTTTGCAAATTCTTCCCAGCCCTGCTAACGAGAGAGACCTGCAGCTTGGGCATCTGACACTCTGGAGAGACTGTCAAGGCTAAAGCCAGCCATGCTGCTGCATTCGTGTGGTTTAACCCTCTCACACCTGTGCACCCGTTTTCAAGGACGCATAGCCTGTGGGATCACTCCCTCCCAGGTACACATTTCCCAGTGCCTCACTGGCAGTGCTTCTCTCTGTCTCTGTGAAATGGCACAGGTAAAAGCCAAAAGCAGTACAAGAAATAGCTACAGACAGAGATGATGGGCAGAGAGTTTGTAGGAAAATAAGAAAAGGGTAAGGACATAGCCAGCAGGAATTTACTGCCTTATGGATTATCTGAATGTAAACAAAATGCATATGGGGAGGGTAATATCTATGAGAAGGTTAAATAGCATATATATATATATATATGTGGAGGGTTGTTACATCTTTTTTCAATCCATCTTGGCCTAAGCGTCGAGCAGGGTTAGTGGGATTCACTCCTTTGCTATGTCCCAGTGGCTTACACAAGTGCCTCTCAAGGGATGCTCTGTGGCAAATCTGTAGCAGAGCTCCCTTGCTCCTGTGACAGCCAGTGATTTCTTGTATACATCACCCCTCAAGAAATCTCTGTGGCATCATCAGGTTACCAATTTTTCTGTCCTGTTACTCTTTTACTTTCCCTGTTACTGCTGAGTAGGAAGTGTGGTGGTGGTGAGGTTATCTTAGCCTCTCAAGCACAGTCTTGTTCAAGTCACTTCTAGATCTCAACAAAAGGGTCTCATATGTGACTTTTTTCAATGACAAGGACAGGGAAGTGTCTGCTGAAGGGAAGAGTTTTTGTCACCATTTTTTTATTCTGCCTGGAAAAAAAATAGGAGTGAAAAATGCTGCTGAAAAACATGTTTTATTAGCATTTGTAACCATGTGCAAAACAAATAAATAATCATTTTAAACCAAAAATGTCCTCTGACCATCCCTCATCTGGTCATACTCCTTATTGTTTTGCAGATTCCCCCTGTTCCATAAGGTTTCCTAGGATCTGCCAAGATGCCAGGCACAGTTAGTCACAAATTCATCCTTCTGAGCTGCCTGTGCTGAACAAGGTGGAGTGGCAGAGCTCTAGAAGACACCTTTGGTTGAGTTGCTGGGATTCATCTTAGCCCCATGTAGCTGTGTGAGTGCAGGAGCAGTGTGGCTGTATCTGCATGGAGCTCACATCTGGGCTAACCTGGTTAAAACCTTGGGTTTTATTGTTTTATTGTCCTACCTCTATTCCTTCCCAGTCACAGATCCTGGTCTTGTACCAAACCCAAGCTGCCCTGTACACCAGCAGCTCAGGTGCCCAGGCTCTTCTTGGCTTTGTGGGGAATATGTTCCCACCTTTCTTTGTCAGCTCTTTCCATAGTGCTAAGCATTTAATGATGTTCAGTCCAGGCCCAATCCATTCTGCCATGCAAAACTGGATCCCTTTTTCTTCCCAAGCTTTCTTCAGCTTTAGGCAGCTACAGTGCCAGCCGTCATTCCTCCAGCTGTCCTCCAAGCATTTGCACCCTTTCACGGACTTGGTTTTCTCCCTGTGATTGCTGTATTTTTCACTTTTCTGTGCCAGGAGAGCACAGAACCACAGGGCAGGCTTGGGCCAGGCTGATGGGTGTGGGCATGAGCTGCTCACATACTCATCACCCCAGGGCTTGGTTGGGCACCATGGTATGCAATGGCATATGCATGAAATGGAAAAAATGAAACCTTATAAGTAAGGACAGGCCCAGCAACCCATAGCTGTTATTTTCCTCCACATTGTGAGATCTAAGAGTGGGCCAAGAGACACTGTCATTAATGCAGCTGTCCATTTTGTGACCAATATGTGAACACCTCATTGTTGACTTGCCTTGGCATTTAGGGACATTTGTCTTTGTTGCTTTCTGTCAAACCAGGAGGGGCTGGCGATAAATCAATTCACTATGGTCCCAGTGTTCTCCTGTGCCATCATTATGTGTGATTATATGGCAATAATCATCATGTCACTCTTTCCAAGGCAGGCTTTGTATTGGCACTCTTTCATCTCCAGCCCCACAACAGGCAGATGTCGGAGGTCAGTGTGTTTTGCTGGCTCTGTAGTGACAGGTTACAAAGGCTACAATACTGTTGAAGGACTGAACTGCAGGTCTCTCTCTGGTAAGAAGCAGGTAGACACATTTCTTCCTGCTTTTTCTGCCCCTCTCGCCACTGGCACATGGCAGGAGACTCATGGCACCTGGCAGAACCCAGCTTTGCCTTTCCTGCTGTGGGAAAGGGCAGGTCCCCTTTCCATTGCCCTGGGAAATGGCAGAGTCGACAGAGAAAGCTGCTTCCATGTAGGAAAGACATGACTGGTTGAAACATTCATCCAGGCCTCCTCTCTGGATTAAGGAGACCTTTTTTTTTTTTTTTTTTCTAATCGATTCGATGTTTTACAGCTCAAACTCAAATAGGAGCTTAAGAGCTTAAACAATGAAACATAAGGATGTGTTGGCATGGATGGGCTATCTTTCCTCTCCCTGCCTGCTGAGCCGATGCACAGCTCTGCTTGGCATCAACCTAGGGAAAAAAATACCTGTGCCTTGCTATCACAAGCTGATCAGCCTTTCCAGGCTCTTCACTGGCTGGCAGGAAAGGTGAGACATGTGGGCAGACCTTCATCTAGTCAATCAGAGTTAATCCTAATGGGGTTGTGCCACTTTAAACCTGCTGACCCAATCTACCTGGCAGTCCCTTGCATAGTTTCTCCCTCTTCCTCAGTGCCAACATCTGTGACTTCATGTGTGCTAGATGCTCAGGGGTTCTGGGAGTTTTAGGCGGGTTCTATTGTAGAGTGTATGCAGAAATGGGGGTCTATTTATAATGTTTAACTGCTATTTGCAAGAGTGGTTTGGGCTTTCCTGGCGAAGCTTGCATATGGGGAAAGGCAGCAGTGGGTCTCTAAAGAGCCACCCCAGGCACTGCTCTTCCCAACCTGGTTCCAGCTGGATAGTGATGAAAATAATTGGAGGTAGCTGCCCAGCCCTCAGAGAAACTTGTTGCTATTCAGCATCCATGGTCAGCCACGGTCTGCTCCTTCACTTGGATACCTCTGAATCCCAATAAAGCTTTGCCATCCCCTGCCTCCAGTCTGGTGTCTTTTGTTTCGTGTCCTCTACTCTTGACTGCTTCTTGTCCTCCTCTGTCAGCCTTAACAGCTCCCCATCTCTTTCTCTCTCTGCATGCCCAGCTTATATCACAGACCACCTTTCCAAAATAACTTCAGCTTCCACCAAACAGTTACTGCGAGAAGCAGTAATTGTCCAAGAAGCCTAAGAAAGCCCAAAAGACAGATGACATATCAAAAATGATGGCTTTTTCTGTCCACCATGATGTGTCTTATGGAAATGCAACTGCCCCCAGGTTATTGTGTTATCAGGGCAGAGAGCAGAGTGTGTCTAAAGCCTGAATGGAAAAAAAAAGAAAAAAAGCAGAAGAAAGGATGCTGCTCCATTTGGGGAACAGGGACTCCTCTCAGACTACTGGGCCAGATCCCCAGCTGGTGTAAATAAAAAATCGCTACACTGGTTTATTCTATCTGCAGCTGCTGTAAAATAACTTTTCCCAAAGTATTTTCCTGTCCAAGTTGCTTTTCCACCTTCCTCCATCTTAAAATGTCATTGCTAAAATCCAGCCATGCAGCCTGTCCCACCTTGTCCTTTGCAGCTTGACTGGAAAGGAGCAGCCATCAGGGTGGCAAAGAAACACCAAACCTGGCACAACTTGAGAGACAGAAATGCTGTGATACCCTTCCCATGAATAAGGCCAACCAGTTGCCTTTGCCAGGACTCACAGTACCCCTTCTCCAGAGCAGGCAGCAGGCATCCCTCAAAGGAATGGGGCTGTTGGACCCGACAACTCAAGGCTCTGCCAGACCTAGCTGAAAGGAGGAGCGTTGTCTTAAAAGATGGCTCTACAGCTGGTGCACGCACCTCTGCTGACATCCCTGCTAAACCCGATGCCTTCTGGCTCGTGGTGCAGTGCTGAAGTGAGGACAGCCACACCAGCTGGAGGACACGGACCTGCGCTGAAGGGGTCTCCTTAAACGTTTCTGTTACTGCCTGGTAGGTGAGCTTGTGCTTAAAAATGTCTTCCTGAGAGTTAGCCATCTGTGCTGTTTTCACTTTGAATGACAAACACTTAAGGGTCACCTGCTTTCCTTAATCTACTCCAGCTTGTATTCAACTGAGCTGTGCATCGTATTAATTACATTCCTTTTATTCCTGTCCATGCCAGCACAGGGGTATCGTTATTGCTGTTGCTTTCTCTTTTTATTATTTGTATGCTCTCACTCACCAGCCCCTAATATTCTGTACCACAAGAGTACATTTTCCTGATCACATTCCTTCATTAAGAAAACTTAATTTTAGTGCTGACAGGAAATGAATTGGATTAAACAAAATAAACCACCCTAAAACAACCATAAGGTTTCTTGTTGGATTAAATATTAAAATTAATAATCCAGTGCTGTATTTGGCTCTGTATTTATGTTAATATTTAATTCAATAAAAGACCATGTTTTAGAACATTTTCCCATTTGTTTAAAGCTACAGATGAAATTGCAATTCCTGTATAAAGTAGAACAATACGTAGCTAACTGTTTTATGGTAATGAGGAGGAATGGCAGCTCAAAAATCCTCTACTTGGCAGGGAGGGGAGGTTTTAGCAGCAGGAAAGGGATGGCAAAGCTGCAGAGGAATGCAAATCCTGCTCACTGGAGGAAATCTTGACAGCTAGAAAACAGACTGCGGGTTGCAAGGCAAATGCTCTATGTCTGTCAGCTGATTGGCTTTGAAATGTGTGTTACCCTGTTGTGTAGGGTTACATCTCTATAGCATCAGAGAGCTTGAGGATGTTTGCCTCTGGGAGGGATAACCACTGGGACCAGTGTTGAAGATCCAGGTCTTGGACTGGAGGTGCATCCCAGCTGGCAGGGAGGAGGCCTTGCAGGATCACGACTGCTCACATCTGGGATGTTTTCTCTAGCAAACTCTGCTAGCAGGAATGTGGTCTTGTGGTGGTATTGCCACGCAAAGTCTATGAGCTGAGACTGGATGAGGATGTGGGTTCTGGTGTGAGGCCAGTCCCAGGCTGAGTTCTCCTCGATGGTTTTGAAATGCCCTGGCTCATTCTGGGAGTGCCAGGCAAGACGTGCTGAATAACGAGCTCTAGTTCATCCCCTTCTCCAGTGCTGAATCAAACCTGGCTGAAGCTGACCTCAACTGCTGCTGCAGTCCTGGGGTTGAGCCTCAGCAGCCCAACAGCAAGAACTGGGTCCTGGGGGGAGAATCCATTGCCTGGGAGCTTTCACATTTCAGTGTGGAAAATCAGCTGGGAAGGACTTTAGAGCTCTGTTGTTCTCATTTTCCAGGGATGGGACATTGATGTTGTAATTTTCCAAGGGTGGGCAGAGCCCCTTGCAGGGGCTGGTCCTGGGGTTTTACCCATTGGGAGGTATTACAAAAGCCCTTACTTTCCCAGGACATCTGCAGTGTTGAAAACCAGAATAGTTGTGTTGTCTGAGGTCACGTGGAAGAAGAACATGGAACATATAGCAGGGAATCAGTAAAACTTAAACACTTTGGAGGTGGAGTTACAAGTGAATTTTCTGAAGTTTATATATGTACCCAAACTCCCTTGAACCTTTTGGGGCCTAATTAAATTCAAGGGGCTTTATTAAAAAAAACTGCATGGAAGATAATACTCTTTTCTATTAAGAAACTGCTTAATAAAACAGATTATGTGTAAAATATAAATATGGGCCTTGCGAAGGAAGAGTGAAAAAACACTAATGAGCAGCATCTGAGTGTTAATGAATCATATTAGCGTGCCATTACCTGCAAATATTATAAATAGACCAACCAGTATTACGTTCCCTTTTCTCCAAAGAACACTATGTGATTTCTGAAGGTGGCTGGATGTGGTTAGTCCTATTTTGTTCCAGGGGAAACCAAAGCAGAAGCATTGCTTGCATTCACCCCTCAAGCTTACGGTGGAGGTGGAGATGAGAATATTGGCTTTTTATTTTTATATGGTATGCTTTAGTCTTTGAGGATGCACATACTGTCAGACACCATCTTGACCTCTATGTGTTGAGCAGCTCTTCCCAACTGCCTAGATGTAGCATCGAGAACCTCACAGCTCCAGCAAGTAATTCCCTACCTTAATCCTGAGTGTTTTGTTCCTCTCTGGACCTGTGTGGGCATTGCTGCTCAGGGAAGTGTTGGAGTCCCCATCCCTGGAGTTATTTAAAAGGCGTGTAGATATGGTGCTGAGGGACATGGTTTAGTGGTGGACTTGGCAGTGCTGGGTTAATGTTTGAACTTGATGATCTTACAGGTTTTTTTCAACCAGAATGATTCTATGACGCTTCTCCTCCATTGCCTTGTCATCCTCAGCTTGTTCAGTGAAAGCCAGAAGTGATTTAATTTTTGTTTCCTTGCTCTCTTGAGCTCTGCTGGGAGCTGGCATTGACTCAGAATGATCCCAGTTATAGTCAGATAGGACTAGGAAAGATGGGCTGGTTTAATAGTAATATCAGTAAATATGTGTTCATGGATGTCTTTGTCACCTCAGACTGCTGCTGTGGAGAAGGGGATCACTGCATTTCATTTAGGTTTAGCCTACAGAGACTGACTTTGGGGTGGAAGGTGTAAAAAAGACAAAATGCCAGTGTGCTGGGGAAGGGCAAGCAGGACTCAGAGGCTATGCTGGTTCACACAGGAGCACTCCTTCCTTGTTGCAATTTACAGCAAAACTCCCCATTGCAGTGATGGACATGTTCAATAACATTCTGGATTAAGAATCTGGGAGGAGGTGCTACTAATAATT
Source organism: Megaceryle maxima (assembly GCA_024605025.1). Lineage (NCBI taxonomy): Eukaryota > Metazoa > Chordata > Aves > Coraciiformes > Cerylidae > Megaceryle > Megaceryle maxima. The sequence continues at coordinate 144,355 of JANHGN010024146.1, forward strand.
GCAAGGGATGTCAAGAAGGAAGAACAAATGTGTTTAAACATATGGGCTGGGATTCCTCTCACTTCACCAATCATGTAAAAAGTAGGTGTATGCTCATTTTATCTCTCTCTGTAGTTCATGCCAAAGTAAGTTTCTTCCAGCAGGTGATTTCTCCTGTCCCAAAGGGGTGTCCATGATGGATGAGATCAGTAGCTCTCTGGGTTGTTTTTTTTTTTTTCATCCTTTTGACAATAGAGAGAGCATGGACAACTTTTAGCCTAAATACGTGACTCTTAGTTGGTGCCTTTAGCAGAGACAAGCCCTATTCCCTCCTGGAAAAAGCACAAATAACTGTAATTTCACAAAATTTCTGACAGTGAGTCTTCATTTTTAAACAGCCCTAGCTGTCAGAAATAGCTGATGCATTTGAAGATGGGTGGTGGTTGTAAAGTGGAGTGAAGAAACAGTGTGTGACTCCTGCTTGCTGGCTGATGTCGTGACTGCATTTTCTAATGTCCTTCCTTGGCTTCAGAGTTGATGTCCAGACCTTTGGTGCTTGCCAGGAGTTGCCCTGCCTGGCCTTGCAGACCTGGGTGAGTAAGGAACCTTCCTTACATTTTTGATGGAGGATGTGTAGTCTTACCACAAGTCACTGAGACTTTGTCTCTTATGTCCCTAAATAATGTAGGCAAATGGATTCATGAGAGATGTATGGGTGGGCTGAAAAATGAAACTAGTGCACCACCAAAATGGAGGGCAAATTCCCCTGCATAAGGCTGGAGTAGAAAATAGGAAAGTATTTTTTCTGATCATTTGCCTGATCAGTTACTGTTAATTTTCACCACTGTCTGTTTTTGTTTTTAATTTCTTTTTTGGAGGAGAAGTGTGAAGGTGTTTTACATCTGCTGTTGAGTGACCTGGATTAACATGGGTTTGCAGAGCCTAGAGGTGGGCTGGATGTGGAAGCAACCATTGTTTTGGCCTGGACTCATGCTCTGCTTCAGCATGAGTTTGTCTGTGTGCAAACCTCATTGTTTGTCCTTGGCCAGGCCAGGACATCACTTCATTGGGAGGTGCATCTTCCAAGTGGGGCATCCCAGAATGCCCTTGCAGAGGAGAAGGTCTCAGCTTTCTTGCTATTTTTTGCCTCTATTTATGAACAGATGAGGGGAGAAAAGGGCATGGATTACAATATTTTTCTATCTTCTACTGCTGGACGCAAGGATAAGAAGCTTTGTTTTACCAGAAATGTCTCTGCAGGCTCCTGGCTGGTCATCCATGACCCACAGTCTGTGATGGCTGTACTGGGGAGTGGGAGGGTCATGACTCTATGTGCTGGGGGGAAGGCTTATCCTCCCCTTTTATTGCCTATGTGGCTTTGGAAAGTCTCCCCTGTAATCACAGTCTGCGTCCTGCTCCCAGGCATTGCCTTGAGGGCAGCCTACAAAGCTGAGATTCCTGCAAGGAGCCAAAGGTTTAGTGAGCTCAGGTGCTTGGGGCTCCATAGTTCTCCCAGCTCATCCTGCCACATTTGTAAATGTGTTTTAGTTCATCATTCAAGCTGCTGGTCAGATGTCCTGTGCCAGACATCTGTCTGCATACGAACATCCCTGTGCACCATCAGGAAGAGGTCACCTGTCCCTGGGTGAGTACCAGGTTGGGCAGAGGTGCTTGCATGTCACCTGCTACTGTGTGGGGACAGCATCTGTATCCTAAAACACTCCTACTGTCCTAAAAAAAAAAACCCCTTGAGTCCTAAAATGACCCTTTGATTCAGGGCAAGCAGCATCTTCCCTCCCACAAAGAGAGATGTAGCAGAATTGCAAATGTCCAAGTCTACTGGGATTTTGCTATGCATTCAGCAGCCCTGCATATTTTTTTTTTTTCCCCACCTTAGGGGTTTAGACTGCACAGCAAGTCCAGTAATGAACTGTTACTCTGGAAAATAAGACTTTCATTAGGTTAGGATTCTGCCAGGGTATTTGCGTTCCTTTATAATGAACCATGATATTGTGCAAAGCCCCAGCGTGGAGCAGAGCACTGCTTTTCTGGCTGCTATCATTTACCCACTTATCACGATCAGATCCCCTCGTGTTCATCGGGCACTACAGCTGGAGGGATGGCGGGGGACTCTCATAAGGTGTCCATCTCACCAAGAAGCTTTTTTTGGGGTTTGAATCCAAGCGCAGGTCAAACTGTTGACCTCTTGAAGGTGACCTTACCTTCTTGTTACTGATGTCCTATAAACAAATGCTAATATTATTTTTTTTAATGTGTTCATTATTCATCACTAGCAGGTACTGAAATTGCAATAGGTGTCTCTTCTGGTGTGAAAACATTAATAGCTGCTTTGGTTAAGCACAGAAAGATCATTTATTTTACAAATACACAGAAAATTCAGGCCAGCTGGGATTAAAGCACAGCGTTTCTTTGTAGGCAAGGGTTTCAAGGCACGTTTTACCACGAGAAAGAATTAGTTCTCTGCAGTACTGTGCTTCTACAAGCAGATGCAGCCAGGCTGCTCACCCACCAGTCACAGCCTTAAGCCATGGGGCTGGTAGAGAGTGACACATTTAGGTAAGTAAGGCACAAGCACAGGGCTTGGGAGCTATTTCTGTCTTATCTAAGGGTCTCAGCCAGGATCTATGTTGGGCTGATGCTTTCTTTCTGCATGTAAGTCTGGGGCAGGTTGTATCCTCCTGGGGGGGCTCAGCACCACAGCGCTGCCTCCCACATCCCTCCACCAGCCTTCGGACACTCTATGCACACCTCACCTCTGTCAAGGACAAGGAGCAGTAAATCCCTGCAGCTTCTTAAAAAAAACGTTTTAATTAAAAACTGGCATAATGGGAGCTTTAAAGGACATGAATGAAAACAGCTGTGTAGCTCCTCTCTCTGCCCCTCTCCCCCTTTCCCTTACCTTCCCCCTCTCTGTAGTTCTCTTCAGAGCAATTTTCATTTGAAGCTTTTTGATTTCATCAGCTCTGGACTCTGTCACTGTTTTTTGGCACAGGCCATGTCAGCAGCCTGGTAGGGACATTGTTCATCTCACAGCAGCAAATGGCCCTCCATGCCAGCCTGGCAGCTCAGGGGTATAGGCAGACCCTGGGGCTGAGCAAGATCTCATCTGGGCAGGGCTGCAGGCAGGCGTATGGGCAGAGCTGCCAGTGGCTGCATGTCTGTGCAGGTGACAGCCTGCTCCCTGAGCAGGCTGATGCTGCACAGTGCGTGTTGAAGTTGGGGGCATCAGGGAGGAAAAAGAGCATCTGAAGGTCCTTCACTCAGATGAGCAAAGATGTGACATGCATCTGGTCCTGTAGGGCAGGGGGTCTCTTTTGGAGATGGCCAACCATCAAAACTAAACTCAAGATGGTCCTAGCTTGGCTGGTTCATCCAACCTGTGGCCAGTTTCTGATGTATCTAAGCCTGGTTTTGCTGTTAGCTGAACGGCTCTCTGACCTGGCAGTCCACTTGTCTGGCAGTATTGACAAACAGGAACTGAACCACAGAGGCTGCCACAGATCTGCCTGCCTTGGTACAGAAATGCACTGCCTTGGCACAGGTGCCACCATGACTGCTCTAGCAAATCTGAGCTGGAGGAGGCTGAAATCTACAGTGAATTTTTTTTTTTTTTTTTTTTTTATTATTATTT